>KN538443.1:51817-79249 GCA_000797535.1 Trichuris suis
CTAACAGTCTTAGAATACTTTTCTCTTTCTTGGGCGAGAATATTGTGAAAAAGTGCGCATTTTATTCTTTGTAAGTGTATGGAACAAGCTGACAGCGTTTTCCCGCCATTTTTGCCGCCGGACAGCATTGCTTCTTTACAGGTGCAGCGGAAAATGGTGTCGCTTTTTGAAAGGCAGTTTCATCGTCTGCTTTGTTACTGGTTTGCAAGCAAAGCGTGTCGCCACTCGTCAACTTCCTTTTCCTATCGTACTCACACGTGCGGTGAATTGAATGAGACGCACATAGGAAAACGCGTTACACTCTGCGGTTGGGTGCACTACAAGCGTATGAATCGATTTGTAGTTTTACGCGACGTCTACGGCGTCATTCAGCTTTTGTTGAATAAGCAGTTGTTCGCCTTAATGAAAACGGTTCCTTTGGACAGCGTGCTAAAAGTCACTGGCGTAGTTGCCCCGCGGCCGGATGAAGACAAACGACCGGATATAAAGAGTGGGCGAATCGAGGTGCATGCTGAAGATATTCAGGTTCTTAGCAAATGCTTAACCAACATTCCGGTGAATTGCCGCGACGCCGAACCGCCCACCGAAGCGTTACGTTTGCGCTATCGCTATTTGGATCTTCGTCGACAGCGTCTTCAGGAAAATCTCCGTCTTAGAGCTTCGGTGGTCAAAGCGATGCGACGTCACTTGGAGGACGAGTGCGGTTTTGTCGAAGTTGAAACGCCAACTTTGTTCTGTCGTACGCCAGGTGGCGCTCAAGAATTTCTCGTACCCACCCACGAGGCGGGAAAATTCTTTTGCTTACCGCAAAGTCCCCAACAATTCAAACAGCTCCTTATGGTTGCCGGTTTTGATAGATACTACCAGATTGCTCGTTGCTACAGAGACGAAGGCAGCAAGTCGGATCGTCAGCCTGAATTCACGCAAGTCGATTTGGAATTGTCCTTTGCCGACGAATTCGGTGTAATGGCCGTTGTTGAATCGATGATTGAAAATTCCTGGCCAAAGAGTCTATACAAGCCGCCTTCATTTCCCTTTCCAACAATGCCTTATAAGGAGGCAATGCAAAAATACGGTACCGATAAGCCGGACAGACGATTCGACTGGCAATTGATCAACTTTGATCATCTATGCCCCGACCGAGTGTATTGTTCAGTCTTCTTGGCAAAAAGCCAAAATGGCGAATCATTGCCTATGCCTGACCAAGAGCAAATCCAAAAATGGCAATCACGATTATCCCATTATTATCCTCATCTTAGAGCTACCTTTGATATTGTTGATCTCAAGTTGGCTTCAGCTTGTTCATCCATCGTGCATGCGGATATGCTTTCCGCAATTAGGCAAAGTTTAGGCGACGATAGACGTGAAAGCATTATGGTTGTTGCCTGCTCGGATCATCAGAGTTGTTCCGTAGCGCAAATTCTGGGTTTGATGCGTACTCTATTGGCCGACCATTACGAAGGTAAGGCCATTCTTCAATGGAATTATTGTGCGCCTTCTTTTTTTTAGAGCAATGCAATATACAGATTCGTCGGGAAAGCTTTGAATTCCTTTGGATCGTCGATTTTCCATTATTTCTTCGCAACAAGAAGGGAACGTTGGAAAGTGCTCATCACCCATTCACGGCACCCGTCGACCAACACAAGCAGCTGTTGTACACCGATCCGCTTAAGGTAACGGGTCGTCACTACGATCTTGTTGTCAACGGCGTCGAATTGGGAGGAGGCTCTGTGCGTATCCACGACTCCAACATGCAAAGATACATTCTTGAAGAGGTGCTGCGCGAAAGCACCCAATCGCTGCAGCACATGCTTAATGCGTTGGACTTTGGGGCACCACCGCATGCCGGCTTCGCCCTTGGATTGGACAGATATATTACCGTTCTAACAAAGTCTTCCTCCATAAGAGACGTTATTGCTTTTCCAAAATCGCACGAAGGCAGAGATCCAATGACCGGAGCACCGACGGAAGTTTCCGAAGATGTGCTTCGACGATACTGCATCAAACCGACACAGCAGACCGACTGACCACGTCTGCTAAAGTTTGACATTGTCTGAAGGACGATTAAGTTTATTGGAGAAAAAGGAAAGTTCAAAAATTCCATTCGTAAACTTGCACACTTGAGCATTAATGGCAAAGGGATATACGACGTTACAGGAAGTCGTCTTCCGGTTCGGCTTGCAATGTACCACCTGTGGGCAAACCAAGTGGGTTTGCCTGATTAGGCGAATCTCGTCTTGTCAACACGGGAGGAATATCTGCATAACGTCGTCGAGGCTTTGATTTCTTTAGCATTGTTGCCTATAGATAAAGCTACAATTGAGCACTGGACAAAAGCGAGCTGTCACATACTCGCAACGCCGACTTTGAAATAGTGAAAGTTCCAGCTGGTAACATTTGAGGTTCCCCATCGACGTGAATAGGTATGTCAGTGAATGTGGTTATTTTAATCTTAAACAAAGCGAGAGATAAGTCTATTGATAGTATTTGTAAAGGCGAGAGAGACTTACGTGGCCACCTTGAGCAATACGTAGGCCGGAACTGAAACCAGCCTGCATTTGGCCCAGATGTACAATACCCGTAACGCCAACGACTTCCAAAAGTCCATCGTAGTGATTGGGTTTGGAAAAGCAAGGATCCTCCTTTTCTGGGCCCCAAGGATTGGCTCCTGATCCCCAGCTTGAATTAAAGGGATATTAAAGCAAAAGAGGAGGCTATATGCTTTCTTGTTGGGCCCACCTCATTATGTTCAAAATGACCAATCCTTCCAGGCTAGGCAGATCGACCGGTCGACCATCCACTTCGAGCTTCATTTTACATTGTATATCCCTGCAGAGCTTTCGGTTGACCATCTTTTTCAAACCGATGCGAGCGTACACTCCTTTGTTGTGAATTCTGCAAAGGAAGTACAATGACCCTTTGTTGCGCAAATGCTGCATATGGGAAAAGCATTGTTACTAAATGATCAGGGGAAACTTTATCAAAGCTTCCTTTTCGCTCCCCGTCATTATTTATGATCTCTACAGTATGACAAAAAGATAGGTAGGTAGTCGACCTGCTGTTGAACTTGTCCGGATTCAATTTTCTTGCCTTATCGAAGCCAAGGCAAACTTCCGCGTCCAAACCGATTCCAAAATAGTTGTTCATTATTATCATTGACGTTTGCTCTTCAGGGTTGCTCATTGGAAGTTCGCGATCGGGATTTTGCTCCACGTTCGCTGGCAGCTCGGAAGGTTCCTGCGGATGAAAGACGACGGCCCATCTATCAAAAACAGGAAGACATTAAGCTCACCAAGAAGCAAATTGGTCTTTATCTTTAGCTCACCTGTCCAAGCAAACCTCTTCCGCGTCGATTACGTCTTTCAGTATTTGCAACGGTTCGTCTTGACCCGAATAGCCTGAACCCCATCGAAGCACTCGAGCCAAGTCATTGCCTGCGAGTATGTTCTCACATTGGGTATGCCAAGAAAAGCATACGATGTCTGCTCGTGAGTACCTGTTCCCAAAGGAAGAAGAGCGCAGGGCGGTGATGAGCATACGGACTCTTGGCCAACAACATCCAAGCATTGAAGCACCCATCCGGCTGTACCGTCGCCGCCGCAAACCAGTATTTTGTACTTTTCAACATTGCGAAAAACGTACAATCTAAACGCATAAGCATAGAGCGTTAACGTGCCGAGTGAGCGTACATACGCTGCCAGAGGACCACCGTTGATTATGTCAAAAACCTGGAAAGGATTGAGCAATTTGCGAAAGCAGCGGAGCAGCTCAAAACCCTGACAACCGCCGCTACGGATGTTCACCAAAACCAGCAAAGGTTGGACGTTGTCGGGAATCATTCGAGGCTGAGAAGGATGAAACGAATCTTTTTAAATTCCCGCCAAAAACACGTATGGTACCTGAATATTGGGTAAACAGAGTACGATCAATTTGCGATCTTCGTATTCGGCCTCTTGCAATTTCAAGCAGGCTTTGGTGGCCGCCTTGGGCGAATTGAACGTGATAATGAGACAACCGTATTCAAAGTAGATTGGTCCAATGCTGCTGAACGGCTTTACTAAAATGCAAATGGGGTTAAGTTTCGTCTTCTTTACAGTATGACCGTCGTCAACCATCCGTTTGCAGCAGTCGCAACAGTATTTTTTCGTACTGCTTTTGCGTAAGCGTTGCCGGCAGATTGGAAATGTACAAAGCAACAGTGGAACCATGAGGGTCTTCCTTCTCTTGAAGATAGTATCTTGTGGACAAATAGCGTTTCAGCGAAGCCTGACAATGTAAAGTTTTGTCTAGTCGGCATGCCGGCAAGGAAGTAATGTTCACCTTTCGTTGGGACCGGATCAAATCGAGCATAACTTCGCTTGGATCCAAAGTACGATCGACAACTAGAACTTTTCAATGTCAATGATCTACGAAAGTTATATTTCAATGCTGTCTCTGCGCACCTCCTCGACTAAGTTCAACTTCAACAAGACTGTATGTACTATTACTCATAATGGGCATTCCAAATTGAGAAATCGCTTCAGAGACAACTTCACCAGCCGTCGTTGAGGCAGCGATGGAAACGTTGCAAAATGTAATCGGTATCCTGAGCCAACCGCCGTACACTTTCAGATTGACCTTTTCCGTCTGTTCATCTCGATAGCGGAGCATCAGTTGACAACGAATACCGGAAGACCTCCGAGCATTCCATAAGGCACTGTCATCTTCAATGGACGATTCACCTATAGTTCCTGGAAAAATTGGAAAGTCACTTAAACCACCGTCTCTGTCTACATTCGTGCAGGTACAACCGTCTTCGTGAATACGCGTCAAGTAGTAGCTGTCTTGGCATTCGAATATATGGAAGAGTCGAAGTGCCACTTTCTGAAATAAGGAAAATTTAACTAACACGATGGCTATATTGAATAAAATGAACTTTGTCCTAATGTGACACTGCCTTAAAAGGAAAAAATGCTTATTTACCAATAATTGATCAGCCGACGCATTTCTTGCCACTGTGAAAGTTCGAAAATTGTTACTGGCATAGGAAGAGTCTCCGTCGTATATGCGAAAGGTTTCAGCTGAAGAATATTTGCAACTAGTATTTGATTGGGGAAGAATAGTTGCTCTGTTACAGTCCTCCTTTTCTCGAACCAAATCTTCCTGCGGAGAGCTGCGCTGATCGTCGGAATTTTTAAGTGGAGAAGCCGACATTTCCTTTTCGGTCGTTTTGATGCTCAGCAGAAGTTCCATAGGCAATTCAGCGCGTGGTGTTGTTAAGCAATTTGGCGGCAGCATTATTGGTTTCAATGGTCCAAAATCGCAGTCCGTCGATATTTGGCAATAGCATATTGTGTGAGCCTTGTATGGGCAACATGTTTCATTGCTTAACTAATCTCGGAGCTGCTTTGGTACACTTACCGTCATACCGCACCATTCGCACCGCATACCGGCAAGGCATTCAGATGAATAGCACGTTTTCTTGCATACGGCACACTTTGAATTCGAGGGAAGGTGACCCTCCCGCCAGTGATGATGCTGTCGTTGAGTGGTCTGTAAGGAGATGAACTTTAGAAGCTGTCATTATACTTATAGGCGGAAGTTTAAACGTACTGGTTCAAGGCTGGATATGAAGGTACTTGCTTCCCTGCAGTCGCTAACAGCCAACTCCAAACAGTCAACATGAACATAGTAGTCACATACTAAAAAGGAAAATCACAAATCAAAGCTCAGTACATAGCATAAAGCGATCAGACGGTTATTTTTGAAAACCGTTGAGTGCGTTGGTTGTTAGAAGCAACATTTCGACATTGCCTACCTTCGCATTCCATTGAAAGCACATCGTCGGTTCTTTTGCGGCAAACAAGGCAAAATCTTCTCTTCAAGAAAACGGGTTGCGACCAGCAATGCGCTACGGGATTCTGAAAATTATTGAATGCACTTTAAAAATGTTGCACCGATTGTTTCTTCTCTTCGGAAACCTGTTGAGAGAGAGCAATCAATTTCGAATTATTGAACATATTAGATTTCCCGCGCAACTGACCGGAAAAATTTGAATTTTTTTGCGCGCCCTTTTCTGTTGCCGACTCTACGCTACGATCCATTGAATCGCTGGAACTTCTTACGCAGAAAAAAAATTTCTCGTGAAAACGTAAGCTGTTGCACGTTGAGCAACTTTTAAAGGTTATGTAAATTTAATGAAACTACTCGTCAATGAACAATAGAAATGTCGCGCGCCTGATTGGCTGATTCGTAACGCGAATGCAAATTTTGATTTAACAATGCTTTCGAAAACTTTCCCAATCATTAGAAGAATGGCAAAAGTGAATGACCGGTTGGGAGGTCTTATCTGGTCAATGAAAAGCCATTCATTCAAAGTTTCGCAAAAGAGTTATTCAAATCAATTAGGCGCTATAGCAGAAAATTAAACAACCAAAGTTGGAATACAAAATAAGCACGTGGGAACGCGCATAGCCGTTGAAGCGTTCAGTCGAGACACCTTAACGCTACCAAAGAAGATAGCTGACGTCACTTCGTCTCAAATTTGATGCTTTCAAGAAGGTATGAAAATTTTTGCTTCACACATTACGCTGATGACGTCACGTGAACGCTGCATTAGCCACGATTTGAGTCATATTGACAACAGCCCGCAAAAAAAACGTAATTTTATAAAAGCGAACAAAACGTAAGACGAAGTGATTGTCTCCTTTCAGTCGAACAACATATATGGTGAACAATTACGTTGTCAAAAGGCAACGCCGGCAGACGTCACAACTAGCCAACCTTATACAGACTATCTTGTTTTCCAAAGTTCAGCAAAAGTGAACCTTATGGTAATACGGTATAAAGAATGCTGCAACTTCACTTTTGGCACTTTGCTCGTACGCCTTACGTTTACGCTTCATTGAAGGAATGAAACGTACGCTAAGTTGCCATAGGCCATTCACGGAATTGAGAATGGGTAAAAAAAAATAGGCATTCCCATCAAAGTCACAGAAAATTCGCTTTCTCAGCCCAATAGCGTAAAACTGAAAGCAATGCGCGTAGTGTTAACACTGTGGTTGTAATATTTCCGTCTTTCTACGAAAAAGATCAAATGTTTAGCATTCAGAGATAATTGGAAATTCAAAACGACGGAAAAGATTAATTGAAGCGCCCAAAGATGGGCGGTATCTCTATCATTCATGACGTCGTTAAGAATTCGCTCGAGACCGTTTCAATGGAAGCGCAATTTGCTTACGCAATTAAGCAGCGTCAATGAAGAATGAAATGCAAGTACGATAAATGGAATTTTGTCAAGGAAGCTCTCTGCTCAGGCGGCAAAAAAGCTGATAGGCGATCCATTGGAGTTCGCGTTTGACTAACTAATTGCTTAATTCAGCGAGCTCAATTCAAACGCTTTCGCATAGCGGTTCATTCAAAACGCTTCGATCGACTATAAGCGCAAAATGGATGGAACAATAAACCGTAAACAACGATGCCATTGATAGCACTTCTCTCAATTGGACTTTGTCGTCATCGTTCCGTATTGCCGAAATTGACAAACGCCTGCGACGAGTCGCCAAAGACGCATAAACTTAATCGCTTCGCTTTCTTTGATTAGCTGCAACTTAACTGCCACTGAGGGAAATAGTAAACATTGAATATTGTCATTTTCAAGAAGATTTATACTAAGCATTGCAATAGATGCTACGTTGTTAGACAGATTTGGAATTGCTGCTGCTTGTCTGCTTGTCCGCTATTAAACCAATACGGCCATAAATTTTAAAAGACGTCCTTTGAAAGTTTACGTAAGTGCAATTGGCTCCACTTAATCAATGAAAGTTGGACAATGATTAATGAAATGTCGCTTGCAAGACATAGCGAAGGAAGGTACTTTTCGCGTACGCAATTGGGCACTCCAACTGCCGCTTTTCAAAAAGTGTCTGATTACACCAAACGCGGCACAACGGCAATGCCATTGCGTAAATGGGGGAATCGTTCAGCTCAGCTGCTCCTAACAGGTGCGTAAAATGCGACGCCTATCAATACTAAGTTGGATAATTTGCATTCAAAGAATTGTTGTCAATGGTCGCTTGCACGCAGTGCGTCAACCTATTCGCCCCTCAACATTAGTGAACAAAATCAATGACTACACCAAAATTGGCAAGAATGGAATGTGAGCGAACACTACGCTACGGCTAATGGCCTCTACGATGACGACGAAAAGGCGACATGTATGGCAGCCGAAACTTTGCCTCTATCGATTTGCCACTGCTTTACAACAGCGAAGAAGTGTACAGAACAGACGGAAGGAAGAAAGGAAGGATGAAAGCGCGGATGGGCAAATTGAGCTTCGCTGCCAATAACCAATTAACGCGGACGGTCGAAGGTGCAAAAAAACAATCTTACCTTAATCAGTTGCATGGCAACGGATGAGCAAAACGAGGTGACCGTTTTAAGGCATTTCTCGTGACAAACGAAGTTGCAAGCTGAAAAACGAGAACGAGTTTAATGCCTTTTGCCGTACAACGTTAATAGAAAAAAAATATTGCTTCGAGGAACACCGGAAGGGTCGTCAACGACGACAACGACGACAAGTTAGAGTTTCGGCCGGCAGTTCGATTAGCCAAAGAAAGCTTTGGAAGCGTAAAGAATTTTAAAAACCACAGCTCAATTTAAAAAAGGAATACTTTAAGCAGCGCCTATTCTTCCCCTTTCGCCATTGGCAGCGTAAGCAGCAAAATGACGTCATCACAAAATGAATATATTAATTCTTTTGGTTTTATAAACACGCATTCGAGCAATCCGATTTTCAGACAAATACTTCTAATAATAGTTATTACGTTATCGTTCGTCCAACGTTGGCCAATGGAGCTTGGCGCAATTCAATGCCCTCGTTTGCTTCGACTTGTCCATTTTAAGTGGAATGATTGCATTTTCCGGCACTGATCAGACGTCGTTTGCCATATATGGCAAAGATATGAAAAGTATAATTTGGTCTATCCTTCTCGAGAAGTTGGTAGCAACTTCAGCGTGCGTCCAATTTTGTCAGAAATGAATAACACTTGAATGCAATGACTCGGTAACGTCATATATGCTTTGAACAAGAGTTCACCATGTTCTTTCTTTCAGCAGCTTCGTCAAGTTATGCTAATTTCTTTATTATTAGTTCATTTAAGTCTTTGCCATCTGACTCAGAAAGGAGCGAACGACGGAGTCGGCTATTTTGCCACAGTCGCTGACGTCATTCAGCTATTGTTAAGCAATCTGGGAATTTGAATATTCGAAAATCGGCGTCTGAAGAATAGATAATTATTTTTAAAAAGGATGCAAATTTTTTCCACAATAACATCGCTGATAAGGAAGGCGACGGTGGCGCCAATGACGAATCAACATTCTTGCAAAGCGACCACCAAATGACCTTGCTTGTGCGCAAGATTAAATTGAATTTTGATAAATTCGCTCCATTGCCTGTCAGCTTGATGATCGTAGGCAAAATAAGCCCATTTTAGGCGGCAAAAATTCAGTTCATCCGAGCTTGCACCATCGGAATGCAACAGAGGCGTAGAAGCTATTTTAAAAAATTGCTTCTAATCAACGACACTTCATCGACCAATAGGAACAATACGCTTAAGGTCAAAATCGAAAAGATATCCGTCATTTCGTCTGTCAGCTGAAAGCTCCAAGGATTCCTTCCACCTTTTTCGGCATCAGCGATGCTCCGGAAAAGAAGATGAAGGTCAACAAATGAAATTTGCCGCCAGAGCGTCAGCTGGAATGAGCTCGCATCGATTGGTGTTACCATGTAGCCCAACAATACGCTTATAATCTTCATAAGCCACAGGTTGGCTATATTCGTTGCGTTTGGAAGATTTCCAAAAGAAACAAACAAGCCGACGCTATATATGGAGCGAAGTTTTAAAGAATTTCGCCCGCCAGGCAGGCGGCCACCTCAAACAGTGTTTGGCAAACGCTGTCAACGCTTTGCCGAGCACGCCCATAGCGCAATATTTACAAAGCTCAAAAGTCGACATGGACGACACGTTATCCGCTAGTGCACGTGCTTAGAATATAGAATCAGGCCGAAAAAGGGGCAGTCTAAATAAAATGACGAAGACGCTTCGCTAAGCTGTCAAAGGCTGCTAAAGCGTAATTTGAATTTTAAAATTTCAAAAAGCCAAAAGCACAGCTCACCGTTAGCAAACATGGTCGTACAAAGAGCTCTATGCAAATAAACGGAAGACGGGTGGAGGAGGATCGAAAAAGGAAAAAAGCGCGCGATCAACCATTTCCGGCGTCAATAGACAAGCATGCGGCTATCGCTCACCCGTTCAGAAAAAAAACAAAAGAGGCATCGTGAATTGATTATGGCAAACAGAGAGAGGAGCAGTAGGAAGGATTAAATTGAAAAAAATTTTTTTTTAAAAAGAAGATACTCACTTTCGCAAATATAGCCCTGACTGAGAATGCCCCATAGCAGTTCGCAACAGTGATGGCAGTGGGTGGGTTTGCCGAAATTTTTGCGAACAAAAAAGTGTCCACGTCCTTGGACGCTCACCACATCGCCGCTGTTGTTTTCCGCGTACTCTTCGACCATCCGCAATAGTTGCGGGTCCAAAGTGTGACCAACGACGGCCATATTTGGCGTGTCCAACTTGCTTATTTGAATAAGCCTTTCGCCGAACAATTCCAACCTGTTTACGTTATGCCAGCATATATTCTTGCAAATAACGCCGACAACGAGATCGGATGGTCGCACAGCAACTTATGACTTCGTAGCAAAAGAAAAGAGAAAAAGAGACAATGAATGGGACAGCAGCTTCTCAACGTGTGTCTGTCTTCTTCGCCTATATCACCTTCGCTCGCTGACTCTTGCAGACAATTTGTCAGCTACTGCCGTTGTTGTTGATGTTTGCAGTCTTGAATGCTCTGTGGGCGAAAGCAGCGCCGGCAATGGCTGCAGCGAATTGAGGTTCAATGGGCCAACTGTTACCATACGCTAATGTTAACTTTTGATGAGCTATCCGTATAGCCGATAGTATTGGTCAACTTATCCCGACGGGACGATCAATGAACACGTTGTCACCGCGGAAACCCCCGGCGAGCCGTGACCAGACGGACGACATATACGTTAAGTGAACACTACGACGATGCGACGCAATGGCAACCAGTCAATCTGCCCTCTCATATAAACCAGCAGCGAAAGTCGTCAACGCGACAGTGTCGCCTCTGCGATCGACCGGGTGTCCACTACGTTGTTCAACGATGCTCGTATCCCATTTGTGTGCACTCAACCCATGCAAAGCCGTAGCACAATAATAAACGACCATAGATTGGTAGAAGTCGAACTGCCAGTTGCGATCGATAAACATCACTTCAGCACGCTGGCCATTGCCAGTAGAGAGAGAGCCTCCTTTTCCAATTGTCACATGCAACAGCTCTCTCTCTGACCTACCGCAGCGAGTTGTGAGACGTCACGTAATTAAAAAAACAACAACGCAGGTCACACGTCGGCTGACCAATCAGCTTCTCCGGTTGGAAAAGAACCATTGCCGCGACGTAAAGCAAAGGAATTTGCCGGCAAGGTTCAGCTGAACAAACGGGCTTAAGCGTTCCAAAGCTGTCCAATCGTTGGCAGTTTGGTCCCCAACCAGTGGCGCGTCATTCCCACTGGAAATAGTAATGCGGTTCTTTGATCAAGTATCGATCACTTGCTGAATAGCATGCCTCATTCGAGCGTGACTTACAAGTCGTCCGGGCGGAACGGCTCCTAATTAGGCGTTGCTAACCGAGTAGAGCCGAAGGAAGGCCAAAGTTCGAACAATCACTCGATCTCCACCAAAGCTGCGAGCAATGGACCAATGAACGGGGGCGTGGCAAACGTAAACCTATTGTTGTTTTGCCAACTTCCGGCGTTGCGTAAAAACCTTTTTCTACTCGCTCTCCGCTCATGCGGAACTATCGCCGTCATCGCATATTGAAAACGTAACCTTCTTCTTAAAGGATGCGTAAACATTTCTTCACTTCTAAGGAAGCCACCTACTTATACAGTAGGCGGATTTGATTCAGGGATCTTTCTGGACCAACCTTTGACGTAGGGTAGGATCAGGGTGACCCCGAAAGCAATGAAAGCTTAAATAGTATCTGGCACGCTTTGAATCTTCATAGACAAAGTCTTATGAACTAACACGTGTTCATTCATTCGTTGGTCAAATTGGCTCTCTCATTCATTAGTCTTTGTAATGGCGGAAAAAATACCAGCCGCCTTTTGTAGTATACGTTTTATCGCACTACGTCTGACCATCTGACGAGTTAGGCTACCGCAACAAGCGAAAGGGCGAAAAAGAATGAAGACGCTTTACACATGCTAATTTTGGAAACGCAGACAAAAATCAATTTGTAATAAATACGTCATCTTGAAATTTGGAAATTTGCATTTCCATTCGGCTAAACTAATGGGCAGCAACGGCGATGACCAGTTTCCGTCGAAACAATGCATTATTTGACATGATTATCAGCATTGCACACGCGGGGCAAATTGAATCTTATTAGCTGCTTAAAATCGCATCAACGTACTTAGATATTCAGTTACAACCGATACTACGGCTTCCATTAATAAAATTTGCCTATTTGAATATAATTCAACTCTGGACAAAGCTGAAAGTTTGAACAAAACTTTAGATTGCACTCCCAATGGCGCGATTGAACTATATTCGTATATGCAAATGAACTTCTTTGACCGTCCAACGGAAGTAGACTAATGAATGACTAATTAACGTCTTTCATCGGTTGAATGAAGCATTGAATGCTCAACCTCTTAACGCTTTTCAAGATTTATCCCTAACGCGTACAATTCGCTGATTGCACGATACTCCATTCAGCTTTTCCGTTCAATGGTAGCTGGCAATGGTCAATGGGTTATCTCCATTGAGGATTCACGACTTCTCGCGGCAACAAGAAGACGAAAAAGACAACAATGGACATTTGCTCCCTTAAGCAATATTATCTGCACGTAAAGAAGAGATGATAAAAATGAAATTGGTTACGTAACAGTTTTAAAAAGTTTGTGAACTTTTCCCAATGAAGTGCGCCTCCAAAATAAGAGCACAATTACTACTTAACTTCTTCCTCGGTACTGAAGCGTCATTGATCGACAGCTTACTATACAAGTAGCCTTGTGTGAATGAAAATGAAATTGTTTCAAACGCCTTCCCCGCGACATGTACGAACACAACGACTTTACTACCACTACTACTATTGCTATTAGTACAACCTTTTGAATTGCCAGACTTTCAGCCAATTTTAACAGCACTGCCAAAAATGGAGTGCATTTTAAGGAGAAAGAATAGGAGCTGTTTCTAGTTGAACAACAATAGCTGTTTGGTTCAAGGTTCGAGTATGGTCGGCATTAAAATCAGAAACTGAATTAGGGACTCGACCTAAACGACTGGCAAAATTACCCTAAGCGTCATTCACATTTTCCTTTTCAAGATATGAATGGAGATGAGCTCTAAAAGCGTATTTATAAAAACGAAAGTGGGATGCATAGCTAATCGTAGCCTGCGGTCTGTACGCGTGGCTGCATGGCAAACGAGTAGTACTTTCCCTATGCAGTCTAACACGTCGGGAAAGGCCGGTTCTCAGTTCCCGTGAAAAGGCGCAGCATTCCTTTTATGTCGCCTTTACTTAGGCGGACTCGAAAAAGCAACAAAGACGACGTACGGCCCAATTGCTCGTTGACTCGCGCTGAGCCACCCAAAACCACTACAAACTCGAACATAATCGTTCTTCTAAAAAAAAACACAAAGTTCTTTCAGAGAAAAAAATGCTGCGCTATGCAACTGTCAGCTGCATTCCTGAATGTTGTTGCAGTGTTTTCTTTGCCTACGTTGAGCGCGATTTGGCAACAAGACAAAATGGCACAACTTTTCATACAGCCAAGAAGACAATGTGACAAGAGAACAATGGGAGAATGAAAATTGAGCCCCCCATTGAAAGAGTGCGTGACAAAGGAGGCTGCAACGACGTGCTCATTAATCTACCTACTTTTACTGCGGTCGTCTTTTAAAAAAGAAGAGTACACTTTGCGGAATAAGTTGTCACGAGAATTTCGTCTCATTGGCCTTATGCATGTACAGGTTTCACTCCAAACGGAGAACCCATGTTAATTATACGCCTCCGGTTGGTGCGCAACAGGCACTCTGAACCGGATCTTCTACGCCCAATGCGCCGCCGGATGTGTTCTCGTTTCGACGTTTCCTTTTTGCTTTAAAGATTGAAAAGCGCCTAAAACGCCTGCGCAGCTTCTGGCCACAAACAGGTGACAGAAAGAGCAACGGCAAAGAGAAATGAAAAGTGAAAACGTCTGAGTTGACTACAATCCACCCGCTGCGACTACTGCTGCTGCTGCTGCTCGAACGACAATACAGCCAAGCACACATGACCAAGGATCACTTATGTTTTGCATATGTTAGCAATGTGCTCCTCTTGTTTACAGGTATACGTTGTTGTCACGAGCGACAAAAGATGAAAAGATTAATCATTGCAGCTGTTATTGGCGCCAGATTGAGAATCAATCGCGATTCGGCAAACCCTCTTCAAGGTAAGTACGCCCATACGATAAGGCCCCATCAACCAATGGGTGCTTCAGGTTGGCTTGGCGGCACTTTAAGAACAGACCAACCCGTCGGAAGTACAAGTAAGTTTAGGAAAAGTTGCCTCCATGTTTACATCTCCTATGTCACCCTCAGCGGCAAAGCAACTCGTCTCGCAGGCAAGCGATCTCAACTGCTACGATTTAAATGCGCAGTGCCTATGGCGGAATGAGTAGGTTTGTAAAATCCCACCTTTTGAGAATTCCCTAAAAAGGAGCTTATCAGTAGTAGTATATTAGCAAAGAAAAATTGTCTACAGGCATGCTAAGCCTAAATGAGAATTTTAAAATATGCAAATTAGTTAAGCAGCACGAGAATTCACTTTGAAACCATTAGGGCCGTTGAGTACGCTGTTTGAAGACTGGTGAGAGGTTCGACTTTTACAGAGCAGCGCAGGACGTGTCGATCAGATGGGTTGTGGGCAGCGGAGAACCGGATCTTAGAAAATTTCGCGTGCCCATGAGAACTCAAGAACTTCCAGGAGGAAATGGTCGCCACTCCTATTGGCTGACATACCCTATTTTGACGTTTCGCTTTTTTCGTGCATAGATGGAAAATTTCTAGCGGCGCTAGCCGAACAGCCGCACACGGCTGAACAAAAGGCGCTATTGGTCAGCAGCGTTATTCAATGTCAGAAGTCGACTGGAACGCTGAAATTTAGGTAAATAAAAAGGCAATAAACAAACCGCTACCTAGTCCTAACCAAATTTAGGCCTTGGATATCGCCTAGAGCAAAGCTAATGGTATGTACAAGAGTTCCTGGCAGCACAACATCTAACCAAAACTGCGTGGAAATATTTCGCAAAAGCAATGGAGTCATTGCTAACGTGCCCATTGCCGCTCAGCCGAACAACCCATTTGAGGTAACAAAAGTTGGACGATGACGACAACTTCTATAAAAGGCTAAGCCTTCTCTAGATTGTGTTTGAAGCCTCCAACTTTGTGGTAAGGCGCCCGAGAGCATTGCCTGGAACCATTATAATTGACGACATAACTTACGAGGCGGAACTGTGTTCAAAAGGTAGGCCATTAATAGCTTTCAAAGGACCAAGGACGACCAATGAACAATCGACCTATCTTTATAATTTATACCAAGGCCACCAATTGTTTAAATACGAGTCTTTTATTAGAAACTACGTACTTGCTACGTAAGGACGGGACAAAGGTGAATCCCGAAAATTCCGTCTTTTTTAACAAATGACTTACGCTTTTAAAAAACCGGTTGAAGAAGTCATACTCGCGTCTTCCAACTTAACTATATTGCAGGAGCTACGTCAGCAACGTTTCCGCCCCGCGTTGAGCAGCCAAGTCGACCGCACAATGTTCAGCAATTTGCAAACGCCTGCAACTCGTTGAAATGCTCATTTGAAAACGGAGGTCAGTCGTCAATTTCCACCTTTCAAATTATTCACGTATAAAGGAAAGGATGGAGGAAAAATCGCCAATTTAGGAAATTAGTAAAAGAAAGGTACTCCCGCCCTTCCAACCCCGAAATTAGGGCGCAGCCACTTTAAGCCCTAAACATTAGCGCACTATGCTAAACAGATTACTCGATTTGAATGGCATAAACACAGAATACCGTCAATGAAACGGGACGCACTGCAAAAGTCGTACACACCATAAAGGGCGTATCAGACAAGGAAGTGAGGCAGTTCATCAATTCCACTTTGAAGAAACCGAGCAAAGCAGTCAGACGAGAAATTTCAGTCGAATTTTGTAGGATAAAGAACAGCAGCAACAAAAGTTGCGCATCCCGAAGTGCAAAAGCGCTGTTCAAATCTTTTTCTAAGAATGTATCCCACAAAAACTTTTCGGGATTCACATTGTCTCTTCTTCAGGCTACACTACGCTTACTTGAATTACTTGAACAAGTTATGTAGGCTCGCTAAAAGCCTATGGCTTTATTTGGGCGCGGCGACGCAGCCATTTTAATGAATTTTTTAAAATTCTAATTTCAACCGGTGATAAAGATTTTCGTGTGGAGTGAATAAGGCTAAAATGAATGCTAACACTACTAACGTTAGTATATTTCATTGATTAAAAAAACTGAATGAAAAATTGCTCGTCAATTATTTCAGTTGGACAAGAGCATCGCGCATGTCCAAATTACATTCAAGTGAACGTAAAGGTGACCAGCGGAACATTTGGAAACCGACATACGGGAATCAAAGATAGCGTCAGTAAGTTCAAAGCAGACTGTTCCTTCCACGCAGCTTATGGACATTGCGATTTTGTACATTCAGAAAATGCATACGGTTACGTGTCTGGACCAGGCGACCTAACTATCCTTCAATCTCAGTCGTTCAGTATACCAACTGCAGCTCGACTAAAATTCTGCTACAACAGCCCTTCGCACGATAGTCAACTTGTGGTAACTGCTTATAAACCGAGTGGAAAAAGTGTCATTTTTACCACTCCCGAATTCGACGTAAGCAAAGCAAAAGAATGGAAGTGTCCCACTGTGCTGCTCGACACCGGCACCTACAATACGGTAGCTTTTGTACAAACTACGCTACAAGAGAATAAGGGAATAAATTTTAGATTGAATTTGTCGCCAAAAAGTTACGCAACGAATACTCATTGTTGGCCATTGATGAGATTACATTGGTGGACGTGAGCAGCGGCGCTAATCTATGCTAGCGCCACCTACCTACCTACGTGTTTCACTTTACTTGTGGATAAAAGAAAAGTAAATGGTCAGATCAAATTGGGAAAACAACATTGCCGCACCATTTCGAACGGAGCGCCATCTAGAGAGACGGCGCGCTGGTGATGCCGCCACCTTTAGGCATATCAATTTGCATCAGCCAAAAAGTAGCTTATGTAAGAGGTGATCAGATCATCCATTTTGTAACCCTAAACAAGGCGCGTACGTCAAAAATCAATCTTAGGCGCGCACCCTCTATGGAAACCGCCACCATTGCTATAGCTAGCTTGAGAGCTCCTTCCCTTTTGGAAAAGACGAATTTTGCTTACCATTGTAGTTTCGCAGAGCAATCGGGTCCCATTGACGGCGCTGCCTACCATAAGGTGAAAATATGTACTTCCGCTGCTCCAATTGCTCACTTCGGTATACGGATAGCTGCAGAGTATCTCCTACGCGACGGAGACGTAAAAAAGGGGAAACAACTCAAAAGTTTAAAAATTTGACATACCCTATTGTCCGATTGAATTAACATTATACCATTCTTATTGATGGCGAATAGCAGCTTCTCCGGAAGCGTCGTAATGCCGGTTTGCTAAAGCAGAATATGCAAAGTAGGCTACAGCAGGCATTACAGTATGGGGTCAAAAACCTTTATGTCGAAGAAGACTGAACCAAAGGTAGGCCATTTGCTTGTCAGCTTCAGAAATTGAATTTTGGCCTCGTCGCGGCTAAGTATGCAACCACGGTTGTACACCATTGAAATTTGCTTCAAATTTGAGAATTGAAAGATTCTAAGACAAAGGAAAAGAAGTCTTACCCTCTTCCATTCAGACAATGCGGAAGTCTTCAATAAGTTTTGCGGAAGCAATTCACCAACTACGCTTGTTGATGTCAACTGACTTTGACTGTCTCCGTAAGAAGCTCGGTAAATGAGCGCGGCAAGTTCGATAGCCTCTTCCTTGCTACACTTGTGATATCCGCGAAGATATTTCGGAACCTCCTGAAGAACCAACGTGCGTAGCCTCCAATGGTCGATCACGTAGCCTACTTGAGGATAATGGAATACAATGTCGGCCTGTCGATCCTTGCCGGCTACAACATCCACCCAAAGCTTTCGCATCATGTATATCTGATATTCAAAGGTTCTCTTTTCGTCCGCCGTTCTGCTCTTTCGAGACATATCGTTTACGCATCGAATAAAGTCGAAAAAGAAATCATCCGACGACACTGAGAACACTGCAACGATGATGACGTCATAAATAGCTCAGGGTCGAAAGGATGCCTTACTCTTCTCGTTCACTTTGATGAACAACGCAAAGCCTTTGACATCTTTTAAACCAAGCAATTTGCCAATTCTTTGTACCAGATCTTTTGTCTTCGAGCACGATTCAACTTCGATGCTCTGCAAGGAAGGACGATGAAAAATTTGCATATATCCCTATCCCTTATGCTTGAAAAGAGCATTCCAACAAATTCAAATCTGACGTACTTCGAACATGTCGTTCGGAAAGTAGACCTTGTGGAAGACTTGCGTGGTCTTTCGCTGTATGGCTTCCACTTCGACTTGATGAGGCGGATACTTCCGACTGCCGGCTCTGAAAATGTCCATATAGTTTCGTATAGGTGGCACCAAAAAAGGTCACGTGCCTTTTCGACTTTTGAATTCTGTTGAAGCAATCGGCGGCCACCGGATGATGCCGAGAACGCAAAAAGCAAGCAACCTCGTTTTGCAACGTTTGCGAAGGCGGAAATAGTCCCGAGCATAGCCACAACAATTCCCAACCTTTCTCAACCGATACGGGATTTGGATTGTTGGTTAGCTGCTTCATAATCTGACAGTAAACCTCGTCGCGCAGAACTGTCTAAATATGCAAATGAGTTTACGCAAATGCCTTGAGGGT
Organism: Trichuris suis; assembly: GCA_000797535.1. NCBI lineage: Eukaryota > Metazoa > Nematoda > Enoplea > Trichinellida > Trichuridae > Trichuris > Trichuris suis. The sequence goes on from KN538443.1 coordinate 70,981, forward strand.
AAGCAGAAATGATCATTGCCTGCTTTATTGCCGGAGCGAAGATGCTTTCCGTCAAATCGCAGACGCTCGCTCGACTTCCGTCAATGCTCATATTGTCCATATACTTCATGACGGCTAAATAAATTAAAAAGTAACAATGGCAAAGCGTAGCGCCGTTGCAACACCGACCTCGATACATAAGCACCGCCATCCTGCTCGCTTCATCGATCTGCTCGACCTTTTTGAGCAGCGGTTTTGTCAGCGGTTCATAGCTGTGACACCACAATTCCTCCCTTCGCCTTTGGCGAGGAATTGTATTGCTCGTTATGGTCATCAAAGGATGTCTGCACAACAAAGAAAGTCAATGCATCTTCGTCTCTAACGGTCATCAGTTATACCTAAAATGGTTATTCGCAAATTCTTCAAGTGTATGCGGCGACCAAGCCGGCTCGTAAGGAACAACATCTCTACTGATCCGCTGCCGTTCGTTGTACTGCACCAACTGATTCTAACGACAGTTTTTTTGAAAAAAACAACTTTCAAAGATAGAGGGCGCTAGTGTACCAACACTTCAAGGGGCGGCTTGCTCAACGTTGGCAGCACGTAGACATCGTTGCTACAAATGACGCCGAACTCTCCCGTGGCCACATTTTCTGCTTTAGCGGTTCCGTCCTTGATTAATGATTCAGCAGTTAGTTTGTCATCCAACTTTAACAAGTCGCCTTTTCTTATTGGAAGACCGTTGGAAGCTAAAACCGAATAATTCAATGGATAGACAAATTAGCTCAACTAACATATATACTTGAGGGATTATCGACTAAGGCGATCAAGAAGCGACTACGCGCGCGAAGACCATTCAAGAAGTTCAAAACGAGGGAAGCTATCTCTTCAGCTGCAGGTGAATGGAACGAGTACTCATCGCCATGAATGGTTTCCACTCTTACAACAGCCATATCATGCATTCCACTCCTGCTATGACGTTTGATTTTATGAAAAGATGGTGTTACGACGTACTTTGGTGGACTCCAGGAAACGTTGGTAATTTCTACAAAAGTCAATTCCAGAAGGACTTGTTCCTCGCTGTCCACCACGTAGACGCCGGTCCAATTAACCGCCGCCACAACCTGAACCAATTGATGGATTAAATTTGCATAGATGACCATCAAAGGCACCTCATTCTTCGGGCTTTGCTGTCCGGCCAGTTTGTAGGCTTCAAAAAACTTTGAAAACAGCAAAGGCCATTTAAGGCGAGCAAGCGAGACTACCGTCTCTTGAACATGACGTACATTCGTCCTCTTCCCTTCCGGAAGAGACTGAAAGAAAAGTAAAACTTAACACGCGCGTATGGGAGCTTCAACAAGACCTTAAGGCCAGCGTGAAGGACACTCTTGACCCAACATTCTATGGAAGCCTTAATGTCGTCCACTCCGTCGAGCACATAGTCGGGAAGGTAATTGTGAACAACGCCTCGCAGTTGCTCCACTTCAAAGTAGTATCCATAGTCGACAAAATACTGGTAGGCTATTAGCAATGCCAAATCTTCTTCCTTGAAAATGGCGCCCTTTTCGTAATCGTATATATACATATAGGTGGCGCTTACTCTGTTGCATCTGTATTCGCCAAATTTCAAACCGCGAGTGACCTGATGATAAATGAGATCGGTGGCCGTTGGATCGTCGGCGGGATTGTGCCAAGGAGTGAATATCTCCTTACGGAAGAAAAGGCGCCATTGTAAGAATTGGTCCTTTGAGCCCATCTGCCTGGCGTACTGTTCACACTGACTAATAGCGTCTAGAACGTGCTCTGCGCCGCTTCCAAGGCTGGACACCTTATCCGACAGTGCAATGTATACCGAAAAACCAAAGCTGTCCTTCAAACCAATGGACTTTGCCAAAGAGTGGCACATCTCCTGAGCTGTGATGGCCGAATCGCCTACTAAATTTTTATTCATTCCATTCATGAATGTGACAGGTAGTATTAGCGGCTTTCTCTGCTTTGTAGCCTATATACGATACGTCATTTAAATTTTGAAAGACAATAATACAGTAAGCAATGTACCTGCAGCTCATAGTAGCTGGGCGGCTGGCTGCGAGGTCCATTTTGCATGGTGCGATCAAGCCGTTGTTCGCAATATACGGCAAAGTCTCGAGGCGCCTGTCGTCGAATGAAACAACGCAAGTACTTAATCAACTACAAAAACAACAATGGACTTTTTCTAAGATACCAAATCCTTATAAGGTAATACTCGCTCCGACGGGGCAAAGCAACCCAAGCAAAGCGACAAAAGCACCCAACCGCGCATGACGGACTTTGAATTGCCATTGTTCGTTAATTGCTTGCATATTTGGCAAAATATCTCGTCCCTAAAATCAGCGAATGGAACATATGAAGAAAAACGGAAAAGCCACCTGAGCTGCGGACGCAAAATTCCGTGTCCTATTATGAAGTGCAACTTTTCCATAGAAGTCATGGTCAATTTACGCAACGTGTCGTCGTGGTCAATCGTTTCGTAGTTCAGCTCGAATTTGGCGGGAACATCGAGCGACCTTCGAGATGGCAGCATGGCAAAGGCTTTGCCACCTTGAAGGCCGTTCTCCTGCGGATCAGCGTTGTGCTGAAATACAGCGCTTTAACGGACAGACCCATTTCGACCGGAATTGGCATTCAGCTCACCACGGTAGGACATACGCGTAGTAAACGGTCGACTTTGGGCCTGTTACGCAGCTTATTACAAAAAAGCATTGTACATATATGAGCTAAACCGGAAGGACACCTCTAAAGCGAACAATTGGTTTGCTCTTCGGAAAAAACGCTGAAACGGGCCGCTCTATTTTCTTCGTGCAGGAAAGAATTGAAGAAAAGAAGCGATCAGAGGCAAACCTATTGCATACTAAAAGCCATGCGGAAGAAGGATACAAGCGCATCTCTACAGGCAAGTTGATCTTGTTACACTTACAGAAAAGAAGCTGAATGGCAACTCTAAGGAAATTTTGAAATTTCCCGCCTTAACGCAGCGCCACCTATGCTAAAATGCCAAATCGTTTATCCCTTTGGAACAACTGACGAATCGAAATCTTCGGCTTTCCTTTCACTAAGCATAACCGATCGCTTATATTCAAATGGCCCTAACGAACTCTGCTTGTCTTCAGCGCATATGCAAATTAGCTTGAAGTCACGAACCGCTCCAAGCGGAACAAATGGACAGCTCAGAGGTGGGACATACAGCTTTAAAAGGAAAAGAGTTGCCCTTAATAGGAAAGTTACTTCGGACTAAATACAAGCCAAAAATGCAAATAACATTTGAAACATTAGACGTATAATATGTCTGCCTCTGCTGTCGTTGGAACACGTTGATACGTGTTCCCGCAAAGATGGCAATCCCGAATCTTCTATCCGGAAAGATTAAAGAGACCTTCTATATCTGACATAGCTGAGCTTTAGAGGTTCAACTTAGCGAACTATAGTCAACCTCTATCGAAAGCCCGAAAAAAAAACAGAGGGGATTCTGACGATGAAAGAACTTTAAACTAAGTTCTCAACATCGATTAATAATGATACTATATAAGTCATTGTGTCACTGATCACGTGACAATGATCAGTCCTGGAAATCTACGAAAATAGAAGTTCTTTTAAAAATTCGACTTCTCGTAACAGGCGTATAAGTGCCCGTTTTACCGAAAGAGTTGAAAAGAAAAACGAGCTTCCGGGAACCCACAGCTCCCATCGTAAAGTAGATACAGCTTACAACAGCACTGAAATAACAAATGATAATAAAAGTAAATGAACAAAATAAAACAGTCGACAGTAAATAAAACCTTACAGAATATAATGAAACTAAGTAAAAACAAAAAATAGAATAATTGACAATAATAGTAAAACTAGTAAGTTATAAGGAATAAAATTAAAATCAGAAAGGATCGAAGTCACTAAACGACTATCTCACTTGCGTACACGTTACAAAAGCAGAAAATTTTAAAAATGCAAATTCTCAGAATTTCAGCTTTTGCCAACTCGTACCAACCTTTGTTAAAGGCTTCGGTGCCATCAATTGCCGACCTTCCATCTATAAGGTACCATTAGCAATATGGAAAGTGTGCGAACAAAGGAATCTGGCCGACATCATTGATTTAGGGAAAAGGAAAAGCTCAGACAGCGCGCGAGGGCAATTGCCTTATATGGAGAAAGGCCGTTCGGGCTTTTGGCTTGAAAGAACAATGTACTTGAAAGTTAAGAGGCGAAAAAGCTAAAGTAAACATAAACCGCAGCTGTGTCGCCAAGAAATTATTGACCTCAAAAGACCAATGATTTTATTGGAACAACGACAAATACCCAATTTTGGCATTGTTCTTTAAGTAGCCATTTAAGGTAACCCTTTGGAACAAAAGTTGTCCTGTTCCCTCCTAAACTGCCTTTGGGCATAGTTGGACAATAAAAAAAAGCATTACCTTAATAATAAGTGGGTGGCTGCCTTGAACGATTGAAAAACAATTAACAGCTCTGTATTCAATATCTCTCATAGAAATGGAACACTTAGAACTCTTACCGTGGCAGTCAGAAAAATGCTGCACAACATTAGAAAGGAATTATTTGTTCCTTATTTGACTGCGATGCCGTAAAAGGTCAGCATTGGCCAAGTTGGCGGGAAAATTAATTGAACTGCCAAGAAGCGAAGGAATTTTGAATAGTTGAAGATTGCTGCGACCAATCATCGTTTGCCTAGTTTCAAATTCGAACAACTTTTTTGCATATTGAGCAAATCAATAATTACCTAACAACGCCGCACATGCCTTCAAAGCTTTCAAACAAAAGGACAGTGTTCAGGTAAGTATAGCCTACGGTGCCTAATGCCAAAGGAAGCAATGGGGCAGACAGGGAGGTCTTTTTTCTTGAAAACAAAAACAAACTATACGCTTACGAAGCCATTGATGCCGCTGCCGTTGTGCTGTTGCGGAGATGGCGAATCACCCATGAAGCGCAGAATCATTATCCATATATTAATTGCTGCCTACAACAACAAAAGTCGACAATTAATATTAATGAAAAATAAAGCAACACTTGCCGCTCGATCAATCGCATCGTCGTGATGCAGCAAAGGGCAACGTAGGACTTTGCGCGTATAAGTGCCCGTTGCGTTTCCAACAAAATAAGCGGCGGCAAATCTTGAAAATTGGTAAAGATTCATGTCGAGCTCTTCTTCAACAACAATTTCATCCGATGACATCTCTTTGACCGGATCGACGTCGGCAAGCAAAAAATCAAAAAATTCATCGATCTGCAAAACTAAGCCATTTCTCCTAATGGACATTGATAACGTGACACAACCTTCTTATAGTCTGTGGTGTCGTCTGCGCCAAGTTCAGCATGCTCTTGTATAGCAATTTGGGACTGCGACACGCTGGGCAATATGCGATTATTACCGGATGCTATGCAACGACGTAGATGACGTCTCAACAGCATACCACGACAGTATGCCTTAAGCGAGAAGGCACTGATGAATGTCACTTAAAGCTGACAGAGTATACCTACTTGAAATTGCGTAATGAAATTGCGCAACTCTTGATATTCGCACGTTAAGCGTTTTGTTCGAACTAGCGCCTGCAGCCTGGCAAAGCCAAGCATCATCTGCAAGCACGTTTTCAAGCAAGTCGCTTAAAGAAATGTAGACGACGTGTTATTACGGCTTTATAACGGCGCTGTTGAATGTAACGCCTCCAGTTCTTTTGAATTATGACAGCAGCATGGCGCGCGGTTAAATACTTCTGACGAATGATCCAACCGCGAATGACCTTCTGGACTATAGTGGCCTTCATACGCAGCAGTTTGTCTCTGTTCTGCTCCAGCAATAAGGCAGCTGCATCCTTAGATTAAAAGCAACAACCAATATTAACCCTTAAGGAAAAAAGCGAGAGCGGACACACTTTCAGAAAAACTCGCGTTCTGCCCAGCTGGTAATCTCCAGGTGGCCCAAAAAGCCTTTGGCAAACCTGCTCGGCCACCCAGCAATCGTTTTTCCACTGAACAAAGTCTGAAACACAGCACTGTCGTACCAAGCATCAACTGGTACGAGCAACATGCCCAAATTGGAAAGTAAAACCTTGTAACGAGCAGCAAAGTTGGCAAATTTGAATCGAACTGGATATCCGCTCTTCCGGATATGTATGGTGTCCATTAGACCAAGGCAGAGTAGCTGCTCGTAGCAAAGATTCCGATTGAAAAGCTGAAACACACAAAAGTAAACAACAGTAAACAGCTGTAGGCAATGATGACCATTGGCTCTTTGAGGTCGTTTGGTTTGATGCAACGAACAAAAAATGGTTTGCGCTGATCGAGCTGACACATTAGCGCTTCAAGCGATTTGCGAAATTGGCTTGCGGCTGTCACCTTCAGCGTTCGACGTCCACTGTCGTTCGACTTAAGAAAAATACGCGTCATTGGAAGAAGTGAAAACAATTAAAAGCCAAAACGCCTACTTGTAATTCATTAGCGAATAGGCTGTACAATATTGGTAGTTTGCTACAGCGTATGACGGCCAAAAGGTCTTTGCTGAAAGGTTCGCGATTCTTCTCGACAAAACCTGAACGAAGCGCTAGCCAACACAGCATTCCAACACAACATACGAATGCTCACCCTTAACGTGGTAAGTGACAGGTCCCGTATAGTGGATTACAGTAAACGTACAGCTGAGATCAGACTTTGGCTTTACGTAACGATTATTGCGAGCAAAGGATTGATGCGCTTTGGCCAAAAATCCCAAATCTGTACCCTTAAATATAATTTGCATATAACTGACTACTTCAAATCAACCGGATGTGGTCCAACATTTGGCAACATGCATTCCTCGTCAAGCAGACTGAATATGTTGGACGTACGATGGGCAATCAAATCGAGAACCGAATAATTGTCGGCAAAGTCAATTGGGCTCCAGTCGATTTTTTCGCGAGCGTACTCCTCCTACAAGCAAGTTTAAAATATTGATAGCCAATTAGGGCGCGCCCTGCCTGCTCAAATTTGAATATATGCCTTATGAAGAATTGCTGCAGCGTCTCGCTGGCGTAGTTGATGCACAGTTGTTCGAAACTGTTTCTTGCCACCTGCTCAAAGCCGTATATGTCCAAAATGCCAATCGATCCACCTTTGCCGGCTTCGTCTGTGTTCCTGACGACAAGTCGTTTATAAAGGAGGTGAGCCAAGCAGAGCAGCACCACAATCACCTCCGAAGTGCCAAATTAATTTTTTCCACAATACACGTGAACAATCGACCATACAGTCCTTTGGCTAAGGCGTCGCGAGCATCCAAACTTTGTTCAGCCGTCATACTGGTCACAACGGATTCATCCTTTGTCGTTATCGTCCTCGTAGTCAATGCATTAACCAATTTGATTTGATCAACCTGTCGCCAACTTGCTTACAGAACACCACTCATTAGCATATGGTAATTGTTACCTGCAATATTTTTGCTACTTTCAGCACAGCTGAGGCGTTCTTAATTTCCGTTGCTTCATGGTTATTTATTGCTGTCGCTAAACGTACGAAAGATACTGTTGTAGAGATAGGCGCTTTTCCAACCGTACCTGAGTATCGTATATTGCCAAGATGAAGTATGGCGGCAAGCAGGGAAAATATGGAAATAATCTCAATGTCGGAAAAGTACAAAACTTTCATGGCGGTGCAGAGCTCGTCAAAATCGGACGCATCGTCTCTTCCGTAGGCAACGGGTTCGCGACCCTTAGAAAGAAAAGAAACGGCTCTTTCAAAAAAAGTTCTCCGCGCGCAGTTTTGGGCCCACCTGGCACAGATAGTAATAAGTCATTGGATCTCTTTCCAACTCCATCATTTCAAGTTCTCGCTCGCTCAAACCGGCCAGAAAACAATAAAACACGTGAAAGTTACGTTCGTGAAGAGCCTAAAATGGTTCGTTAGCGCAGCCAACGACGGCATTACGTTGGCGGCGGCAGTACGTGAGAAACAACGCGGCTCCTTTCCAAAAGGTACGGTTCAATGCGAGCACTTTCCATCCCACCTTCGCTGTCAAAGCGGATGTCCGTGTAACGGCCAAATCGAGACGAATTGTCATTGCGACATGTCTTCGCGTTCCCAAACGCTGCAACGGCGATATTAGCTATGTTTATTGAATTGCTAATCAAATAAAATGTTGGATAGGTTTTAAGAATTGTAAACAGCTTTTATGCAAATGACAGGAATCTGGCGAATCCCGAAAGCTTCGCCCTAACTTTGATTTCAATAAAAAAAGGATACTTCTGTGATTTTGCCGTAAACATATATATATATA
>KN538443.1:79349-128907 GCA_000797535.1 Trichuris suis
TATATATATATATATACTGCACCTTAAGCCCATTGGGTTAATCACAACCAACTCTTTCTAATACTGCCAGGTAAAGGAATATGCCAAATGGGGGCATAAGCGTTGACAAACTGAATTCAATGGCACCTTTCGAGTTTGTTCGCGGTTTCAGTGGAGCAGTGACGTCATAAACATGCTTTCCTAAGGCGACTCGTAAAAGTAATATACATTAGGCTTTATATTGACAGCACCCACTGTAAGGCGAAACAAAAGCATTCCAGCAAAGAATAAATGAATGAAAAATTTTGTAGGCCAAGAATAGCACCTACCAAAAATGGGCAAAGCGCATAAATTCCTTAACTGAAAGGTCAACGAACTTTATACAACTTTGCCGTCGCATTTTGACAATGATTACTCACGGAAACGTTGACATGCCTCCAACGTCATATCACGTAAACGAGCCAAATAAAGCAGACGTTAGTCATAGGTTCATTTACATACAACGTAAACGATTTCCTTGCAAGGATCGTTATTTTTACGCAAAAAAGAAAACTCAAATATTTTAAACCTTCACGTGAAATTGATACCCCAAACGGTCTTTTATGGACGTTCAAATGGCCATATTGACTTTCAATGCAAATCAAAAGAATAGTTATTACTAAGGAGCCGTATTTTGTAGTTGCTTACGTCATCAGCAATGACGTAAGCATTTTAGTAGAGCAGCACAATGCAATCTTGTTGCTCGGCGAGTGGTCAATTCATCTTTCTTACAACAGAAAGAATATATTTTTCCATTCGCCCCAACCATACAGACAATCGAACAATTGTGCATTCCAAAGAATTTACAACAGTTCATATTGGACAGCATTAGAACAGCAACGGACCAATAGGAAAACCCAAAGTGCGTCTACAATTCGGTCTTTCAAAAATGGAGAACAGCAAGTCGTACTTGGATTCGCAAACAATTATTTAGGACCATTTAAACCTTTTAAACCACTTCGCTGCTCCTATATATTAACCCACATTCGAAATTACGTAACAAAAAAAAGTTAACCCCGCTTAAAGTGTAACGTGAAAATCGGCGCCACTTACGCGCTACGTAGCTTATATGGTCACGTAGGTGGCGCTAAACGATAACTTTTTCGCCACTCCAACTTCCTTTAAATTATACAATGCGCAACAAGGACACGTAGCACCCAATAAGGGCAAAAAGTCTATTAGGGCGTCGCGACTTCGGATAGAGCGCAAATTCCATTTTTTAAAGAAAAAAACGACCACTTAACCTGACCCTAATGGGACTCATTTGAATATCGATTAGGAAAGGTAACCCTTTGCCCTTAATAGTGTGCCCCGTCAGCTATCAGTTGCATTCAAAGTGAAAAGACAATAGTAGGCACCTTCGAGAACTGGATTCGCTTCAAGAATCTGTTCTTCAATCCACGTGCGTCGGGTAGGTCGGCTCGACGCAACGGCCAAATATTGAAGCACCAGTTTGGCGGTTTCCGTTTTGCCCGAACCGGATTCACCGCTGCGCACAAGAGTTGAATAATAGTCGACGGTCAAGTGAGAACGAACAACAAAAAGCATCAGCGTCTCTACCTGATCATTATGCAAGAATTTTGCCTCTCATTAATCACGTGACATCGGGCACCTTCCGCCACGGCAAATATATGCGGTGGCAATTCGCCAATCCTTCGCCCTCTGTACAATCTCAGCAAATCAGCCGTATATATTGGCAATTGCCCGTAGGGATTGACGGATATGAGTATTGTACTGGCGTACGTCTGCATACGCAATCCGTTGCTGCAAAGGCACGCAGCAAAGCAATAAAACTTACGTATATCATTTTTTCAGAAAAACGAACAGCCAAATTGCGTAACACAGCAGCTTCATGCATATCAATTAGGTCGAGCATATTCTCGACGCCTTGGACGGATGTTGGATGCATTATGGAAAGGCAGACGGTTGGCTCGAGCCAAACCTCACGTCCATCATCGTCGCGGACATATAGGCGGCCTTTATCAACGTCCAATACTCGAGCCCCGATGGCGCCAGCTGAACTGGGCGAATTGGACGGAATCCACACATAGTCGCCCTTCAATGAATGGCAGTAGGTCATTGTAAAGCTTATGCAAAAAACAGAACTGCGAAAACCTTTGTTACTATCATCGTTTGAGAAGTGCTAAGCCTGCAGGATACCAAAATGGAGGAGCAACCTGACACACGTCGTCCTAGACGCGACAGTATGTAAAATGTTGACCTCTCTGAGCGTACACTGCTACCTATTGACGACGATGTCGCCAGTTGTCAAAGGCCAAGGACGACCACATCGCTTCGTTCCCTTATTGCAGCACAAGTATGAATGGACTGATCAGTGCTCAGCCTTTAATATAAAATATCGTCGCCATTCAAAACATGAGCGTTTGTAATTTTACAAACGACTGCATCGATTGGCGTCCATTCTTTCCAACTTAGGCACCATTGTTGGCAAAAAGACATACGATCACAATGGCCTGGTCTGTCTTGGTTCCCCACCGACATGCAAATATTTGCATAAATATGAACCGCAAGAAACAAAGGTACAATGTAATCTTCAAAGTGAACGTAGCAAGTTGGAGTACGTCGAGAAAACGCAGCGTCAAGACAACAATGTCGTTGCAAGGCGACAGCCTGTCGTCGAAGCGAAGGTCGCAGGAAAAACTGGCTGATTTAAAAGCACCTTTCGATCGAACGATCGACGTAGCTTACAGCTGACGGGAGAAAGTAAGAAATTAGCAATTGCTTCTTCAAGTCCAACACTGAAACTGGATTGTAGACGCAAAAGCAAACCGGACGAAGAGAACAGCGAATGCAAGACGGAGGCTGCTCGCCTTGGGTCATCGTAGCTGTCGTCTGGACCACTTCAAAGGGTAGCGCATTTGGACCAATAAAACGTGTTTTGAATTACTAGCAAAAGCTCAAAATTTACGGCAGCATTTAATCATCATCGGATATCGCTAAACGTAAGGAAGCATCATAGCCCATTGTTCGAATTGAAGACACGCAAAGCTTCGAGAACACAACGGCGGTTGCTTGGAAATTTAGTATGACGGCTCGGATATACACATAAAACCATCCCATCCCATAAACCAACCGCAGTAGTACGGCTTACCAAGTCCGCCAGTTCCATTAGCATAAACGGTCAACGATCGACACAAAGAACTGTCATTATTTTTACCGAACTCCTCAGGCTCAAGCGTAAACAAACCGTCGTACCAAGGATGACGGCTTAAAGCATACATAGAGCTTCCATTCTGTACGTACAAATTCCAAACGTACTCTTCTGCACAATTAGACCACTGACAATGAAAGCCTTTACCGTGGACGTAGAAAACAGTTTGATTCTTTAGCTCGGACGGAACGACGTCAACTTCATAGTCATTTCTCACCATAAAGCCGGAAAACAGCTCTACGCTGTTCCATTTTCGGTTCTTCAGCAAGCCATGCTCTTCGGGCAAACTGTACTCATGACCACCTTCCCATTCGGGCAAAAAGACGGCTACACGATGATCGCCAAACTTTTCCAAACAATTACGCGACATCATGTGAAGCAACGTGTCGTAGTTTAAAAAATAGTCAAAGTACCTCCTGGCAACGTAAGTATAGCATAATGCCTCCTCGTCTGATGGAGACGGCCAGTAGTAGCCTCTATATTGAGCGTCCTTCTCGAAGGGACATTGCAGTTGTGAGCCCGCCCAAAGGAGCAAACGAGAAAGAAGCAAAAGAGCACAGCAAAAGCGCAACATCCTTACTTCCAAAAACGCTTAAGGCGGTACACCACTTTTACAGTAATTTAAAAAAATTTTTTAGCGCTCAGGTTGCGCTAACGTAAATTTAAAATTCAAAATTATTTGCTTAAGCGTTGCCTTCTTGCGCGCGTATAAAGTTCTTTCGTGGTCTTCTATGGATATTTACACGCTAAGGAGCTTTCTGAAACTGACACTGTCTCGCAATTAGTGCAGACCATGCTTATTTGTTGTACCCAAAATCCGGTTGTTGACGGATTTTTAAAATTAGGTTAAAAGTCCATTTTTGAAGCACGGTCAAAAGCTGAGCGTCTTTCCTAAACTAATGCGATACAGAAGGATAGGAGCAGCCCGATTTCTGACGATTATTTCTTTTCTGGGAATCCGTCCTCGGTATTGTAGACACTATGAGAAAATATGGTTCCATACAGAGCTTGACAAAGTCTCACGAAGACCATTTAAGGCTCATCCAAACTCCTCACCTCTTTAAACTAACCTACTTCACCTCTCTGAAAAGAATACGGCCTTAAAATCCCTTCGGCATCATATCTGTCCATGGAGGTGGGACCAGGCAGGTTCCGAAAGCTCCGTCCGAAAGACGCGCTTAAAGCAGAGCCTCCTGCTTATTCATTAAAATGCCATCAACGTATTTGCAAAAGTATTACTCAATTTGCCAACCAATCGGAAGTCAGCTGCTCGGACGATCAAAGATGTCTGTTAAAACTATTAATGAGATTAACGATTACGGCAAAGACTCATAGTCGCTGCATTAATTCATGTTCGGAAAGATAAGAAGAACAACACCAGACTTACGCTACTACCGTAATACCTGGATACCATTCTTGCCATAGAATAGCCATGGAACTATCGCTTGGCCTTTGCTCCACATTCTGATGCTATAAAGGAAGCCTAACCATCAAATAATCTTTCCAAAAGATCAAGACAATACATACTGGCCATCCATTATACAACGAGCGCCTTCCACCTAAAAGTCATAGCCGCTGCCAGTCTTACTGTACGGATTAACAGGTTCCATTTTACTTTGGGCCTTACCCCACTTACGCTTTCATTGTAAAAAAAATTATTATTGCATCCTTACCGATAATTATCTCTGCTTTTAATAAGTTTTCACTTGACGTAATTTGTAAACAATTTGCCATACGATCCTCCTACTAACCAGCAGCTGGCACTGTTCGCGCGACGTATCGCTCCGAACAGCTTCTGAAAAACTAAAAAATTAAGTTTGCTGGAAATCCTTTGCAAAGCGACGGACTTCTATTGAACGTACGCAATTTTGGATAGGTTAGTGCGAAAAGCATTATACATGGGAACCCAAATGTCTTGAAAATACTTTTACTGTAATTTTGAGCATCGATTGTTCGCTGCAGATCGGTAGTGAGAGTTTTGGTGAAAGACCTTTTCAGTGCTTCTTTTTGCGCGAGTGTTCACTAAGCTTGTAGCAGTAATAATTTTTTTAAAGACAAGTGGTAATCGCGAGTGTTTCGGCTAACAAAGTGGCTTAGGTCGCTCGTTTAGTACAGCTAAGTGAACAGCCGCACTTAGGCGAAAGGAAATCAGCAAACCAAGTTAAACGATCGTTTAAACAAGGTCGAGTTGAGTGGGCCCGTTTTCGGGCCCACAATGGGACGCTTTTTGTGTGCAGTATAAAAACGCGTGTTCTTCCAACTTACATTGTTGAAAAGCGGTATTTCTTTTTATTTGCAGTGCTTTACACTTGCCGTTGGTGATGTCGCTGCAGTCAAGGCTGACTGCTGTCATTCAGACTCGCCTCGGAGGCAAGCGGCAAGAAACTGCCAAGGACAACGAAGCTCAAAGGTGCCAACACATTAAAGATCGTCTTTTGGCCAACTGTATGTTGAACGAACGCGATGCGGTTAGCAGCAGTTACACCGCGTTGCAAGAAGTAGCCAAGGACATCTTAGGTAATACTTACAATTTTTTATGAACTACAATACAGCATTTAGTCAGCAACGAAATGTTATCAACAGACGAGGGTATCCTCGCCGTAGCGACAGTTAAGTTATTGGAAATATTCGCTTTCTCGAATAGCAGCATAGTGACCGAAAGGGAGAGAAGCAAAGTGATGATCGAAATTGGGCCCTGTGCAAGTATGCTATTGAAAAAAGCTTTGGAGTTGACAAAACGATTGAAGCAATGCTTTGCTGACGAGAAAACTTTTCAAAATCTGTTGCGACCAAATGGTGCCGTCAAAAATGGTTTCCCCTCCAATCGACCCGCTAAGGTTAACCCCTTTGGCTTTAATGTACAAGTCAATGGACCCAACGAGGAGAATTTGGTCGATTTTGCGGCATTTGGTGCCGACGCGACTTTGCAAAGTAGCAAAGCAAAAGTGAACAACTTTTCCATTAAGTACGAGCCCAAAGATGACATTGCATCTGTGCAAACGGATGCGGAAGCTTCATTGGAACATGTCTACGAACAAATCAGCGCTTCCTGTAGCGAAGCAGATCATATCTTGACTTCAACAATGAAAATACTGAAAACTTGCAACGACGAAGTTTTATTGCAAACTGAGGTACAACGACGTAAGGCGTTGAATTAATTATTAATACTGTGTATTTTATAGCTGTACGATTTGTTGGGTGTTGACAATGTTGATCTCATTGCCTACTTGCTTCGGAATCGAGATCCCCTCGTCATACAGTTCACCTATATGACTTTGCAACGATTAAAGAAAGGTATTGTAAATAAATATGTAAATAAATAAGTTATATGCATAGTAGAACCTCTGTAAGTTGTCCACCTAAGGGACTTTAACAAACTGGGTCAACATAAGGAGATACTAGTGAACATAAGAGGCTCTAAGCTTACTGTACCAATACGTAGATGTACTTTACTTTCTTGTACAAGTTTTCCTGGAGAATGTGATGCATAATGGTCATTCATACAGTCAAATGCCAGACATCCTCTTTCTTATATGTATATTTGTAAATGTATGAGGAAGAGGATGTGTGGGATCTGCAATGCAGTTAAAGTCACTTCCTGCCGGTATATATGCCTTACAGGCAATATGTGAAACACTTTGTATTCTACACATTTCCTAGGCATTCTATACAATGCGTAATAACAAACCAGGAAAGTATTAAATCGACCCATTTTTACGTATGCCCCTGCACGGCGACAGTGGCGACACCTACGGGACAAAGTGGGTTGCCTTTTTCGCTACTTTTTCCGACTGTGCTTCCCTTATATCTTGCCTTAGGCTTAGGCTAGGGCGGAACAGGATAGCCGACAAGGACGGGAGTCAAATTCATGCTTTGGTCGTAGAACGTTGCAAGCTATCATTCCCTGCCCTAACCTAAGCCTAAGCCAACATATAAGGACAGCACAGTCACAACGTAGCGCGAGAAAACAGCACAGTTTGCCCCACAGGTGTCGCCACTGTAGGTTTGCGGGGGCGTAGGTGACAAAACCTTAAAGTCTCCACTGCCAAGATGCAATTCTCGCTTTGCGTAAATATTATTTGGCATGCAATGCCTAAGCAAAATATACAACATATTGAAATAATACAGGCATTTCATACTTTGCGCAAAAACGTCACGCATTCTATAGAATGCCGGCACATATATATATGTATATATATATACGTCATGTATACTGAAGGAAAAGTAATACATGTACGGAGCAAAGCATATATCTTCGATTCCACAGTGTAGAGCGGACTCGACCGATCAAGTTCTAAAGAGCAAGTTAACATACAGCTTACATAAGTGGTTATGGTACCGGAGGCGGTCAAAATCGCGAAGGTAGAAGTCCCGAACGGTCAAAACGCCAAGAAGGTGGAATCCCGAAGGACAAAAATTACAAGGCATCCTTTTCTAAAGCTCCTTTCACCATAGAGACGGTCGTGGTTATAAAAATTGCCTTTATCCATACAGTTCTCTTTGATGAAGAAGAAAAACTACTGCTATCTTGCTTTCCTGTCTCTTAGTTAAGTAATATCATTTTCGGGATATTGATCGTTCAGGACTTCGACATTCGGGATAAGAGCCGTTCGGGAATTCATCTGTTCAAGATTTTGACCATTCGAGATTTCGTCATTCGGGATTTCGACATACACCCGTTAATATATAGAGGTCAGCCTTCCATTGAGTACGTGTGGCCCACCAACGTGTGCAAATTCGGTCAACTTCGGAGATATATATATATATATATTTGATGTTTGCTTTTTTAGGATATGAGCTAAAGCAGTCCCTTCGCCCCACTGGAGCGGATATGTTTGTTCAAACGGGAAAGCAAAAGCAGCTGGCCAAGGAAATTGGCAAAATGGAAAAGAAATTGTATAAATACGAAAAGATCACCGGCTTGGAACGATCGGAAATGCAGGACGTGGACGTGTTGCGAAAAAAGTAGAATTTAAATTTCTACATGCTCTTTTCGGGATTGCATATCTTATTTGCATATTCAGAGAGTTGGAGTACAAAGCAGCCGCCAATATAGCGCCGCTCACTTTTCGGGAACCGTTTTACGACGAGAAAATAACCTTGCCGCACGTTTTCGACAAAGTTGGCTCGATCAAGTCGCAAAATCCCGCGGCCGCTTTGAAATCGAAAGTAAGAGTGCTTTTGAAAAAAGAACAAAGTCAAAAGCGGTACCTTTTCCTTCTCAGCTTCGTCTGACCGCCAACTGCGTCCATAAAAGCAGCGATCTTTGCGAGGAGGTGACCATTCCGGCGCCGGCGCCAACCGAATGCGCTAACACAACTGCTCGAGTAAAAATAGCCGCTTTGAATGAAGTAAGAGGATATTTCCAAATTTGGCACAGATATACGCATACATTGTTTTATTGTTTTGTTGCAGAAAGACCAGTTGGCCTTTTCTGGTTTCGAACAGCTCAACTTGATCCAATCGATTGTATACGAGCAGGCTCGTAACACCAACGAAAATTTGCTCATATGCGCTCCAACCGGAGCCGGCAAGACCAACATTGCATTGTTGTGCATTCTTCGAGTTCTGCAGAATTTTACCGAAAATGGAGTGCTGAAAAGGGACGATTTCAAGGTTAGTTCTTTCTGGCCATGCAAATGATGTTCAGCTGTTCTTTTCTCCCTCTCAGATTGTATACATTGCACCCATGAAGGCGCTGGCCGCTGAAATGGTAAGGAATTTGGGTGGCCGTTTGTCGCGACTTGGAGTAACGGTCAAAGAATTAACGGGCGACATGCAACTGTCCAAATACGAAATCAATCGTACGCAGGTACGTACGTAGACGGGTTTAACACTTTCATCGATCTCTCTCATCATTCCATTGCATAGATGCTGGTAACGACTCCCGAAAAATGGGACGTTGTCACTAGAAAGGCTTCGGGCGATATATCCTTATCTCTGTTAGTGAGACTTTTAATTATTGATGAGGTTCATCTCCTTCATGAAGAAAGAGGTGCCGTTTTGGAGTCGTTGGTTGCCCGCACCCTACGTCAAGTACAGTTGGTCTAATGCTTAGGCTAAGGGTTGCTTGTAAGTTCATTTCCTTTTCAGGTAAAGACGTCGCAGCAAAATGTTCGATTGGTCGGTCTTTCGGCAACTCTTCCCAACTATTTGGATGTGGCAAAATTTTTGTGCGTCGAACCACGGCATGGATTGTTCTTTTTTGACGCACAGTTTCGACCGGTCCCTTTGACGCAAACGTAAGCCATATATGGCTTGACAAAAGCGGACCTTCGATGCTTTTCAGCTTTATTGGAGTAAAAGGGAAAAGTTCGCTTGAAATATCCCAAAACCAAGATAGGGTCTGCTACGATACGGTGCTGAAGTTCGTACGTCAAGGACATCAAGTAGGCAAAAATTAGTTGGACGTTTTTTCTCAAAAACCCTTTGTACGTTTAAGGTAATGGTATTTGTTCATTCAAGAGTAGCCACAAGCCGAACAGCGTCCGTATTGGCCGAACAGGCGGCCAATGCGGGTCAGTCGTCCTTATTTCTACCAAAGCCGAGTGCTTCGTACAATATGGCTCATAAGATGATGACAAGATCGCAGAATAGTCGTTTAAAAACTCTTTTCACTTCCGGATTTGGTATTCACCACGCCGGAATGCTAAGATCGGATCGTAGCTTGGTGGAGAGACTTTTCTCGGAAGGTCATATTAAGGTGCTTTGTTGTACTGCCACTTTGGCTTGGGGTGTCAACTTACCCGCCCACGCGGTTATTATAAAAGTAAGCAAATAGCAACAAGTAATAACTTATACTCAGTTAGCGACCTTGTATTTTTAGGGGACCGACATATACGACGCAAAAAAGAGTTCCTTTGTTGACGTTGGTATTTTGGACGTGCAGCAAATATTCGGTCGCGCGGGACGCCCACAGTACGAAACTACCGGTCACGGAGTGATCATAACGGCTCACGAAAAGTTGAACCATTTTCTTCGGTTGATGACCAACCAAATGACCATAGAGAGTCAATTCCTGAATAATTTGTGCGAAAACTTAAATGCCGAGGTTGGCTAAGCAATTTCTCTATTTTCTTTTTATGTATGCATGAAAAGTTGTAAACTCTCTTTTGAAACTGCAGATCTGCTTGGACTCCGTATGCACTGTACAAGATGCCGTTGAATGGTTGAGCTATACGTACATGTTCGTTCGAGCCAGATTGAATCCCGTCGCCTATGGCATCACTATAGCGGAACTGCAGGTAAGCAATTTGTTCGGCCATACATACAACAGCAGTTTTATGCTGTTGAATGTGAAACGAAAATTTAATGGTTTTAAGGGATAGAATATTCAAGTCTTTAGTCCTACATCGCCGCCACTCTACCGTCAACCTTTCTTGATGGTCATGTTCGATGACCTCTCAGCGTGCTTATATCCGCCAATAATTAGCCCGCTATGACGCAGGCTTATGATAGCCGGCATGCTTTATGTTTAGCTTCACCTAAGGGATAAAAGCGTTATCCATTATTCAACAGTGTATCGATTGAATAGTGGACGCTCTGTAAGAGGGTTTCTTGTTCACCAGAACCCCGCAAGCAACCTACCGTAGCCCTCTAAATGCAGGTAAAGTGGAAAAAATGCCGACCATTTTGTTCTGCCCTTAGCTAACCGTAAGCTGAAGCATAAACATTATGTTTAGGCTTAGGTAAGAGCAGAACCGGATGCCTGTCATTTTTCCGGAAAGTAACCTGCATTTCATGGGCTACGGTAGGTTGTTTGCGGGGCTGTGGCAAATAGGAACCATAAAAAGTCTAATACCCGAAGCTTTCAGGACTGCTAGTGTCCCGCCGTCAGCAGAGAATGGCTATGACGCAATATATGTTATTATATACTCTCTATTACTCCGCTGACGACGAGAGCTGAGCAGTAGCGAAAGTTTCAGGTTATTAAACCTTTTATTTTTATCAACGATCGTCAGTCACTAAAAAGGACAAAAATGTAAATACAGTGAAATCTCATCATCCGAACTCGCCAGGGAGAACAACGCGGTTACAGTATGAACTAATGGTGTTCAAGCTGTGGCCCCGTCGCTCCCTGAGCGGTATTAAAATGAAGTCTACAAACCTCGACCTTCGCTTCGTACGTTTGTTCTATTAAGGAAGATTCTGATAATGCAAATGTACAAAACGGTTACAAAGTTTCCAGTATTCAAATATTTGAATATATATGAGAGTAGGCGTGGTACCTGCAAATCAATTGGCTATCCATTATGCTTTGGCAAGGTTTCACTGTATATCGATGTACGACGAACCACTTTGCTGAAGACAGCTAACTGTAATCAGTAAAAGGCGTAATGCTCCTTAAATAGTCTTTAGCTTGTTATGAGATAGCTCTGCAATGAACAGAAGTAGCTACGGCGTTCAAACTTAGTTTCAAGATTTATCTTCTGACTTTATTAGGCTTTATCAGACCTTAAATAAACGGTTATTCATCGTGTGAAAAAAGGAAAGTCAAAGCGTACAGCTCAATTATTCGATGGATATATAAATTAAGGAAAAAAGCGGGAAAAGCTCAATTTCCGGTTATAGCAGTCAGCAGGCGTGGGCTTTTTGCCAATTCAGTAACTCACTTTGTTCAGATGTTCATTTAAGGGAATTATGGAAAATTTTTAAAACTTCAAATATTAAATGAGGAGAGTTGAAATCACCCATAGTATATTAGCATATGTTCAGGCTGACCCTGATCTGCTGGAATTCCGTCGCTGTTGCATCGTCTCTGCTGCCCGACAGTTGGAGCGATTAAAGATGATTCGTTTCAACGAGGAAAATGGGTACTTCTATTCAACGGATCTTGGAAGAATAGCCAGTTACTATTACTTGAAATGCGGCACTGTCGAGGTATGGTGGATATTAATCCATTGATTTCGTCACTGCTTAATCTTGCAGACGTTCAACAATTTTGTCAGAGAAGTTATGCCTGATCACGAGTTGTTGGCTACGGTTGCCAAGGCGACGGAATTTGAAAATTTCAAGGCAAACAGTTGTTTTCTATTTTCACCCGCCTTCTTTTACAAAGGCTGAAACTGTTGCTCTCTTCGTTTGCTTCAGGTACGCGACGACGAATTCGGCGAATTGGAAAACTTGTTGCACGCTTGCAAAATGGCCGTACCGGGCGGATGCGAAAATTCATACGGCAAAGTCAATATCCTTTTGCAAGCCTATGTTGGCAGATGCAATTTGAACACCTTTTCGTTGATATCCGATTCGGCCTTTGTTGTACAGGTGAGCCAACGACACGTTTGGGCATTTGGAACTTTGCAAGCTTTAAGAATGGTGGTAGAATATTGAGAGCAATGTTCGAGATTTCCCTACGTCGCGATTGGCCGGTTCTCGCCAACGCCCTTCTTCGCTTATGCAAAAGTGTCGAAAGGCGTCGCTGGTGGTTCGAACATCCTTTATGGCAGTTGACCGATATTATCCGCTTTGAGACAATGGTAAAAATTGAAGCTAAGCGGCTAAGCGTCGAACGTATTAAAGATATGGATGCAAATGATCTTGGTACGCATTCATAGTTCATTGATGAGTGTCTTCTCGGCAAAATCTATCCATATTTAGGCTATATGGTACGAGATAAAGGCCAATTGATCAAAGAGGCTGTAAGTCGCCTTCCACAAATAGAAATTGAATCACGTGTACAGCCGATCACTCGAACCATCTTAAGAATAAGACTCTCTATTGTACCTTCTTTTCTTTGGGATGATCGTGTGCACGGACGTGGCATGATGTTATTCCATATTTGGATTGTAGAGCCAAATGCAAATTACATTTACCATAAGGAGGAATTGTTCCTTAGCCGAAAACAGGTAGTTAAGCGGGAAGTCCAAGAATTGGTTTTTACCATACCGGTCACTGAACCGATTCCAAGCCAATACTTGGTCAATTGGATATCCGACCTTTGGATCGGTTGTCAAGGAACCGAAGTGCTCTCCTTCGAGAACCTCATTATGCCAACTGTCCATCCGCCGCATACCAGTAATCCCATCGAGGAAATGTGAATATAAACCTTTTTTGTATATTTGATCATTTTTCAGAACTTATGGATTTGAAGCCACTTCCGGTCACTGCTCTTGGCAACGAAATTTTCCAATCCATCTATGGGTTCAGCCATTTCAACGCTGTTCAAACGCAAATGTTCTTTTGCCTTTTTCATACGGACAACAATGTGCTTGTTGGAGCGCCAACCGGTTCTGGCAAGACAATAGCAGCTGAGCTGGCAATCTTAAGGGTTTTTTCAAATACGCCCAACCTAAAGGTATGTTACGCTTGTTAAGCTAATGGGTGATGCTTGTAACGTTAGCTTATTTAAAGTGCGTATACATTGCCCCGTTGAAAGCTTTAGTGAGGGAACGAATGAAGGATTGGTCCGTTCGATTGGAGCAAATGATGGGAAAGCGGTAAAGCCCTATCTTGATTAAAGGCAAGCGACGTACGTTATTCACCTTACCTATTAAGGGTTGTTGAATTGACCGGCGATTGTACGCCTGACGTGCGTATCCTGGCGGCCGCCGACGTTGTTGTGACCACACCAGAAAAATGGGATGGTATATCGAGAAGTTGGCAAACGAGGGCTTACGTACGGGACATAGCTTTAATTGTGATCGACGAGATTCATCTTCTTGGCGAGGACCGCGGTCCCGTACTTGAAGTGATTGTCTCTCGAGCCAACTACATAACCGGAACAACGGGACGAAAGGTGCGCGTAGTTGGCCTTTCAACCGCGCTGGCAAATGCGGGTGATTTGGCCAACTGGTTGGGCATACAAAAGGTACTTGTGGCTTAAGCACAAGCATTTTTTCCAATGTCCTTTTATAGTATGGAATGTACAACTTTCCACCGTCGGTTAGGCCAGTGCCGCTGGAGGTGCATATTGCCGGATTTCCGGAAAAACGCTATTGTCCCAGAATGGCAACTATGAATAAACCGGCCTACAAAGGTTGCATCTTGCCGCGCGAGTGTTGTAGGCAACAATTTCCTTTTTAAGACATCAAAGTCCATTCTGCCGGAAAACCAGTGCTCGTATTTGTCTCATCTCGTCGGCAGACGAGGTTGACCAGCTTTGATTTGATCGCCCATCTTGTTGGTGACTCGAGTCCAAAGCAATGGCTACATATGACGTCGGAAGAGGTGACACATCCATTGTGTTATATATACTTCGCTTGGATAGATGCAATAGTTGAATTTCAGCTTAGCAACTACAGCGAATTGGTTCGGGATCCTAATCTTCGACTGACCCTTTCATTCGGGATTGGCCTTCATCACGCTGGTCTACGAGAGACTGATCGGAACATTGTTGAAGAACTTTTTGTTTCACAAAAAATTCAAGTACTAATAGCAACGGCTACGCTGGCTTGGGGAGTCAACTTCCCTGCTCATTTGGTCATCGTAAAAGGAACGGAATATTATGACGGAAAGGCGCGTCGCTACGTTGACTTCCCGGTGACGGGTAAAGGAGAAAGTCTTGTCAACATGGAGATGAACATCGTTAGCGTTTAGACGTATTACAAATGATCGGAAGAGCCGGCAGACCACAGTACGATGAGCAAGGTATAGCCATGGTATACGTTCAGGATGTGAAGAAAAATTTCTATCAAAAGTTCTTGTACGAACCATTTCCGGTTGAATCAAGGTAGCCTCAATGGGAAACGTAGTAGCAGACGTACCATTATTCTCTATTGCAGTTTGTTAGCAGTACTTCCTGATCATTTGAACGCCGAAATCGTGGCGGGAACAATAAGCACAAAGCAGCAGGCGGTTGACTACCTAACTTGGACATACTTCTTCCGACGATTGTTGCTCAATCCAAGGTTTGTCCACTTGTTGATTAACTAAGAGATTATCGATATGCAAATCTTAATAATGCGCTTTGTTGTAATATAGTTATTACGGGGCGGAAGGATTGGAAAAAGAAAATTTGAACCTATACTTATCAAGTCTAATAGAGACGGCGATTAGATCGCTTGAGCAGTCCCGCTGCGTTGAGGTCGACGAGGTATGTATGCCTTTACATGGATATTACTTTACTTTACTTTCCCTTAGGATCGTAGGACGTTGTTTTCGCGTACACCCGGTCGAATCGCATCCTATTATTATCTGAATCATAAGACGGTGAAACTTTTCCTCGACCGCCTTAGCGTTAGCTCCACTGTGATGGATTTGCTGCTTATCCTAACGGTGAGAGATGTCCGTTTTCCATTTGCATAAGCTCAATGGTTGTACCTTTGTTCCAGTCCGTACCGGAATACGACGAGATACCAGTTCGACACAACGAAGAGTTAATCAATAGGTAGCACAAAGGGTTCACCAATTTTTTTAGCTACGTATTTTGTGTTTGTTCTTTTTAGCGATCTTGCTAAGCAATGCGTCGTAAAATTCGATCAATCCGTATACGATGATCCGCACGTGAAGACGCACTTGCTTTATCAGGCCCACTTCCTCAGGTTAACTTTACCCTGCACCGACTATGAGACTGACTTAAAGTCTGTGCTTGATCAGTCGATCAGGATTGTCCAAGTATTAATAGTTATGTCAAGTATCGGTACACCAATTCTATTGTCCTTTTAAGGCTATGTTCGATATAACTGCCGAACAGGGTTGGTTGGCCACAGCTCTTCGTACAATCAATCTTCTGCAGATGATTGTACAAGCCAGATTTGTTGACGATCCACCGCTGAGCGTATTGCCTGGGGTCGATGTGTACGCTGCACGAAGACTTTGTTCCAGATGTCGGGTTGAAACGATTCCTCAACTAATGGAGGAGTGCCGAAGAGATCGTAATTTCTTGTTGCGCTCTTCGCAAGGTCTGCTTGATCCTTCCCAGGTTGAAGAGGTATACAAGCATCAAGGTGAGCGTACCTCTTTGATTAGCTTGTAGTTTTTTAGGTTCTGCTTACTCTTTCTCGACTGCCGGTCATTGGGCTAACTGCTTCAGTTGATGGCAGAGTACCGGGAAAAGGAGAATCGTCAAAACGAATTGTACCTCTGTCATCCAAAGGTAGATTTGGCACTCCTCTTAGCTTACCTAACGCCCTCACTTAAGGCTGTAACCAATGGCTGCCTGTATATGCTCAAGAAGAATACGTCTTCTCCATTACGCTTCGTCGACTTGTTCGGGTCGGTTAAAATGCTTTGTATGCATTTGGAAAAATATCTGCTGCATTGTTTTAGACTAACGAACGTCGTGCCGTTGCGCCAAAGTTTCCAAAGGCAAAAGATGAAGGTTGGTTTGCCATTATTGGATCGGTAGAAACTGGCGAATTATTGGCTGTTCGACGGGTTGCACCTTTTGAACGGCAAACGTCTACCAACTTGCTACTCATTACACCGCCTAAAGCTTGCCGAGTTATTTATACTCTTTATATCATGAGCGACTCGTACATTGGATTGGATCAGCAATATGAGCTTTATTTGGAAGTTGGAGACCCTCGCCCTGACAAAGCAGCTGACGGCGAAGAGGATGTAAGTTTCGAGTGAGGAGACTTAGTAAAATTTTTTAAAAAGAGACGTGTACTTACCGTGTAATTATATATACAGCTATCGACCGTAGAAGCGTTGAAAGGCCAATATGGAATTCAGTGTAATGATTGAGCCAGCTGATGCGCAGCAAAAGACTTGAAGGCTGCGTTCAATAAATTCATGTGCTACTCCAAAAAGAGCACACACTGATAAAGGCAAAATCACTTTGCTGGAAATGATGCTTTCCATTTCTATCCAACATTGATTTTTTCAAACTTTGCTATTCCACAACCAACTCGGTAGCTTCTTTGGGTCTCTCATGACCTATCGTTAGCGAATGATTCGAAAGTTCAGTATCTTCCAAACAAAGTACATGTCTGGAAACGAACTTTACCATTTTCGGTTATAGTTAATTTTATATTACACGCAAAACTCATTCTTACGAAATTGCCTTCGAAAGCACATATAGTACGTTCATGCCTGCATTAAATTTTCAAATGTAACCCTACCAACGTCATCCCTGCGTTAAAGCATGAATTTCAAGTGATTCAACGAAAAGCGACCTTTCAAACAGCCGAGACCAGTGAATACTAAACATAAAGAAAAAGTCAGTTCGACAATTAAGCAATAATTATAAAAGCTTAAAAAGCCTATCCGTCTCGCCAAAGCACCTGCAACAATTCATACTTAATTTACAAATTGGGCGGGGCGATATGGTCTTGTTGATTTTCAGGTTTTTATCCTACTGTACGTTAGATCTGCTTTATCTAGTCAAGATCAATCACGAACGTGAACGCCTGTTGCGACTGCGCCTGCTGTTCGCTGTTTTGGCGCCTCTTACGAACCGCTGACTTCACTTCGCTCACCAATTGTACTCCATGTTAAACGGCAGCGTAGATTACAACAATTTGCGCGACTACTTGATAACGATTGCTTCGCAGTTGGATACTGCACTTGATGCGGCCCTGTAAGTAGGCGAATGTTCCACCGGTCTTTCTGGTACTCCCGTTGTAGCGATAGCCAACATGAACTTAGAATGCAAATGGAAGAGCTTAAAAATGGTAAGCGACGGGAAAGCATTGGCGCCACGAGACTTTTCTGTGATCTCTAAAATTGCCCTTTTCAACTAGAACTGAGACGTCTTGCAAACGCAGACAAGAACGATGACGGGTACGATGAAGCAGTACGCTTACTGCGTTCCATTAAGCGTCGTATTTCGGTTTCGAGCATGTTGGTTAGAAATGCTCTGGTAAGCAAATGTTACACTTTTATGCACACATTCCATCAACGAACCATCTCGTTACCTTCAGGGAACTCTTCGAACAATTCAAGCTCGAATGGAAATCGAAGCAGAGGAAAATGCGGAGGCGGCGACTTAGCTACTTCGTTCTGCATCATCTCTTGCTGGGATGTTTTCTCGTCAGCTTTAAGTTGTTGCCAAAACACGTATACAAAGATAAACTATTCACATTATATAAACAAGCGTTGCGAGACAATGTCGTTGATTCAGCTCGGTTGCCAAATGTCTGCAAAATTTTTTCCGCCAACTTTCTACAAAAGCTTACGCAAGTCCACAGTAAAGTAAACGGTCATGACGGTATTGCGCGATTGGATTGTACACCCACTCAGCAGATGAGCTAACTATTCGTGTGTCCAAGAATTGATCTTTAATTATTATACTCGTCACTGGATTCATTCCGAGCCAATGTCCTATCAAGTGGGCTTCGGATCTTTGGGTCGGTGGTCAAGAACCGAAGTGCTTTCCTTTCGCAACGTCGTAGTGCCGACTGCCCATCGACCTTATGCCAGCAGGGTCACTTTTATTTGAACAGGTCTAACGATGCGCCATATCTTACCAGACAGCCACAAGAAAAGACGTAACAATGCTACGGGTGCATGGAATAAGAATAAACATTTATCTCATATGAAAAGAAAAAAGGAATAACGCGAATGTAGGCTTTCCACAAATTCTATTGTTTTGCTAAGTTATCCTACCTTTGCTTTGACGCTTCCGTTTGCTATTTCAAAGTGCGGCTAATTATAACTTTATTATCAGTATACTGTAGCAACTATTTGCCAGTGTATAATTTGCACTAACGACGCACGACGAAGTCTCTTGAATAGCGGACGTATGTCAAACCCGCTCAACATTAATTACAACACAAATGAGATCGAAAGAGTAGCCTCATTCTGCAAATTCGGGATAATGAACCTCATGCGCTCACGTTAATGCATAGAAAAGTAATAGAAATCCAATCTCAACAGCTGCCTAAGGACAGCATGAGCTCAGAGCGCTACAATTACTTGCAGAAGTCATTCTTAAACAAGTTAGACAAAATACGTGCAGAAAAATTTTTTTACACTCACGTTCGTATTCAAATTTCACGGACAAAGAAAAGCAGGTTCGTAGTTCAAAGAGAAACAACTTTTCAAACAGCCAGGACAAAAGGAGCGCAAAAAGTCAATTAACTAATTAAGCATTAATTACAGAAGTTTACAAGTCGCATAGGCCACGCGGAAGAGAACGCAGCAATCGATGCTCATTTACAAATTGGGCGGTCCATTACGGTAACTTCGATTCTCATGTTTTTTGTTATACTGTACATCAAAGTAGATCAGTCAATAACGCTGACAACTGTGCCGGCGGATCAGCCGTTTTGGCGCTCCGTACGAACCGGTGACATTGTATTGAGCGCACCAGTTTTTCGATCCTACTCAAATGCCAAACAACAGTGGCGCAAACCGCTACGGTTGGCTCCGTCAATACATTGGTGTCATCATACGTTTGGATGATGAACTTGTTGATTCCTTGTACGTTGGCAGAATGCTTCGCGCATTCCTAATAAACTTGAGTCATTGTAGGAACCAATTAAATTGGCTACGAGTGGAAATAGAAGCCGTGGAGAATGGTGAGCTATGCGGCATGTTGACACAAGCGGACGGTCCTTGTTTCATGTCTCTCTAAATTGTCCTTTCCTTATTAGAACTAAGATGGTGTCAAAGGAGCATAGAAGAGCTTGGTGAGGACGACTACAACGAAGCTGTAGAGAAATTACAGGACTTCAAGTTCGAAGTTGCCACTCGGAGCGCTCGTTCTCGACATCTTTTGGTAAGTGGCGTCGCAGATACTTTTTGTACCACTTTTCAATGAATCATCTCGTTGCTTTCAGAAGTTTCTTCGCTCATATGAAGTATTAGCGGACGATCAGAAACGTAGCGAACCGCCCACTTAGTTGCCGTCAGTCGCTTTAGTTGTACTTTGAACGTTGCGACGATGTTTGCCCATCGGCTAACTTTAATCTATTGGCTAAATGCGTGAATTGGAATAAACTGTTTGCTTATCCATAAGCTTTGCGACCCAATGTCGACGAGGTCCAACTCGGCTGCTAAAGCTCGAAAAGTTTAGCTGTAAACTTTCTACAAACAACGCTTTCGAAAGTTTCGCTTCGCTCCTTTCGTTTTAAGTTGCACAAAGTCGGTGGGTTCAAATCGTCTCCAATTCTTGTTCTCCATACATTCTATTGACATAGCCGAAATGAATTGGTTTAAAAGGTGATGAGAAAACACTTGAATGAAGTCGTAGGTAAATCATAAATGGAAGACCTTATTGACAGCTGATCAGAAGGGTGCGTACTTTGTGGTCGGATGACGCGTACGTCACGACCAATGGCTGCAACGACAACCAGTTCGAATTTTGCTGACCGTTGGGTTAAGCCAAATGGCGCGAAATACTTACACTAAAGTGACTATCGAATAAGAAACCGATGGTCGCGCCTACGTTGTTCTATTGAAAAGTGGAATTTGCAATTTGCCGCTTGTCCCAAAGCGTCCATCGAGCCTTATGCGGCTATTGCTTGTTGTGACGTTGCTGTCTCTAAACCCGCTAATTCGTATACCTCTGGTGTCACCGATTGAATGTCTGATCTGCCGAAAAACGGAGGCGTCGCTTGTACCGGGTTCAATGGCGAACAGTGTTTTCGTCTTCGACTCAGAGCATGACGACTGCGATGCCGATACAGTACGTTGCGGCGACGAAGAGCAGTTCTGTTTGGCTGCTTGGGTCGAGTTGGCGCCTGGTCATCATTGGGTCCAAAAGGGATGCATTTCTGCGACAGCCGAAGGTAACGGCCTCGGCTGTACCTTAGAGCCATTACGCCTTAAGCAGAGCAGTCCACTTTTGGCTGACATCACCAATAAGGAAGACGCTTCTATGGTCGTATGCGTATGCAATAACGGCGACTTTTGCAATGCCGGATCGGTTCGTCAGACTTACGAAAATCTTGCTCTCATTGTTGACAACTCGTCAGCGCGATTTTCTACGCCAGTTTATATGACCCTTTTCTGGGTCCTTATCTCGACTGCATTGCTCAGGTGGCCATTGATTGTGTAAAGATTGGCTGACCGATCTGCTGCTAAAGCTTCATGTCTGAATATTTCTGCCGTTTCATTCCAAACTGGTCAGGTTAACGTTTCTTTCACATTGCCAGCATTGTGTTAGACTCGTGTTCGAGTGACCACTTGAAAAGTGAAAACCAGCTAGTGGACCTTCCTCACGTGTTTATGTGAGTCAGTGTCGATTTGTGAACAGTCGTTCTAGCATTTTTCGTATTTAACTGAGTCGCCTAAATTCTTTGGTGGGAATAACATAGCGTCACGACTAGTAAAATTCGCCTTTTACTTTATTTCTCTGCTACTTCGATAGCATATGTAGCATAGCGATGTCTCCTTCTCAAAGCAGTTCGATACTTGCAGAACTGTGAAAAATTTCTTCAAAGTTCGTTCGTTTCAAGTAGTCTTCAAGGCGATAGCTATAGCTTATTGCCCCGTTATAGAAGAAGCGCAGCAAAAAGGTATGATCTTGAAAAATAATTGTTGTTTTAAAAATTCGAAGCAAAATAGACCAGCATATGCCAACTGCATCGCAAAGTAATACTATATTTGTTGTCCAATATTTTAACAGCAGATGGTACGCTTGAAAAGGAATTCTGTAAAGTGTTTAACTTGATCTAATAATCAGATGCTGTCTTTTTCAAATATTCTTCATGCAGCCATTAGTAAATTACCAGTGGTATTTTACGCATCGTTTTTCCCAAAGGAAGACGCAATCCACTGCGTAGGCAAATTAATAATACCATCTTAGGTTGCGACTTAAATTGACCACAGAAGCTCAAGGTAGGAATTACAGGATCGACTTTTGCAATTTTTTCCGGATAAACTGCCAGCGCTTTATTCTAATAGGATTTGTCGTCGCGGTCACCACTGCTGACACAATGTTGCACTCTCTTTTCAAGGTTGGTCGGAACGACCAAATTCTCTTGTGTTACTAACGGCTATAAACTAATAGAACAATAGGAAGTAATGCTTTTTTCATCCCAAAAAACCCTCTTCAATTTGTTAATAGCTTCTTACGGAATTAAAAGTCGATAGTATTACGTAAACAAGTTAGCCGCAAAGCGTTACCTTCAGAAACGCGTAAGATTAATTCTTTCAGAGTTATCATTGTTGCCATGGAAGATGCACATACCAGCTTCAAAAGGTTAAGTCAAACTAACGATGAATGTAAAAGCGTTTCGACGTAACGATAACTTTGATAAAAAATAGTGAACTAGCAAAATGGACAAATCGTGTATTATAATTTTGGAAGCACTGACTTAAAGAGATTGCTGCAGACTATTAAGCGCATGAAGATGGGACGACCAAGACATTATTGCATATGCTGTTGCAAGAATAGTTACGAAGACATGTTTAAAGGCTATCGCATTTTATACGCGTAGACTGCTCGGTGCGAATATTGGCTTAGTCACTTACGCGCCTAACAAAGAAAGAAAAGAATACGGATAATGTTAACAACAAGTCAAAACCAGCAAATCAGTACGCATTTTTCAACTTACCTTTCATGCTGGCACAAGCTGCATCATTCTCCATAGCATATTGTCACCACCAGCTGAGGAAGGCAAAAGCATTGCCTAACAAAATTGAACTTCGCCAATGAAGGCAGTAGACCGTTTCCCAATGGAATGACCATCGCGATTACCTTAATGAAGCGCAGAGTACCTTAAACAGAAGGCGTAACGAAGGTCAACAATAAAAAACGAAGTTTTCATGTCTGTCTCAGCCCGTCGTCAACGTGTAACGGAGAAGAAAGACGGACACAAATGCATCAGCGCAATTAAGAGCCGCTGTTTTGGACTGTAGCTTAAACAACTAAAAAACAGACTTTTGTGCTAAATCTCGCCTTAACTATGCCATGGTCAGCCACAGGGGCAGACGGCAGCAATTGAAGCATGTCAAAGTTATAGAATAACGTATTCAGTCATCAGCAGTGGCGGACTATGAATTGAAGCTAAAAAAAGCATTTTAGGCTCAAAAAAATTCAAGTGTATTTCGCTATTCGGTGTAATAATAAAATCAGTCAAAACCTGAGGGATGGAAGTGAGCATTTTGACAGGATTGATTAACCCCGCGAAATGTTGCTCACTAAAAGAACACGACAAAAATGAGCTTCTCTGTATGCTTAAGGGATAACTTAAAACTTTTAGTCCCTTTGTAGTTGCTCTCCTCTTCTTCTTTCTTACTCCCTGAAACCTTTGTTACTTCATTAAATGGGCACATCGTGATCACAGGAATAAATTAAGCATAGTTTGCTTCTTGCGCTTTCAAAGGGTTTCACAGAATGAATGAAAATTGGAAATGAAGAGAGGTCAATAAAGGTAGGTCAATTTTATCCCCGAAAGCCTGTTAATGAAATTCGCACCAGCGAAGCGCAGGATCATCTACTGGCTAGAAGCAATATGAAGATTATTTACTTACCACTGAGTAAAACGAGACGTCTTCAATACGGAGCGCACGAATTTTTTGTCACCTTAACTGCGAAAACCTGCGCACACAATAAACATACAGTAATTTAAAAATTCAAATAGAGCAGGATAATTTGAAGCAGCCAATCAGATTTGTCTACGTCAAGTTGAGCGTCCGTCAACTTGGCATTTTGCCAAGTTCTAAGAATGATTAAATTAGCAAACCTTGGCTTTAACACAGCATTAAATATGAAATGTCATCGTTGCCGACAACCAAAGAAGGGCATACGAAATAATGTAACGTTGGAAATGGGAAACGTATGCGAAGATACATTTTTAAAAACGCTCGCTTCAGTGCCAGGTTATACACTGTTCCTTTTAGAAAAATGAAAAATTTTTGCGGAACATAGAAAGTCCCAAAGAGCTATGCGTTTTCATATAGCAAAATCTGAATTAGCTGGAAATAGATAACTACGATTAAATATGCACGTTAACGCTTTAATGAATGGAAAATTTTGCAACATCGCTAACGCAATTCTACAGCCGCAGCAGCTTTCTTTTTTGCACAAACTTCTGCGCTTGATTTGATCAGCAGCATTACCAAAAACGCGTAGTTTCCGTAGAGATCTTCAGTCTTTCCATTTATTCAATTGACAAATTGGCCATGTAAGAAAAACTGACGTTGCCAAGAAAGGGAAACGCCTAAGAGTGAATCAATCGACTTAAAAGCTTAAAGCGGCAAGAACCAACGATAGCTCAGAGACAGTGCCGTGGGCGTGAAGAAAAATGTAACAACTGAACCGTCCGGTCGAAGGGCATAGCTTAACTTTGGCAATTCCTGTGGGAAGGATAGATGAAACTTATGGCAGCTAAGTTGGAGGAAAACAAACGTAGCTTAGAGAGCGTCACAGCTCCGATGAGCGACTAGACTGGATTGAAAGGAGATGATTCCTTCTGGCCAATTTCAACGTGTCCATAAGCTTCTCCTTGTCAAAAGGCGGTTCCACTTCTCCCTCCCAACGCCAATCGTCCGGTCGATCGACAAAAAGCATATTGAAAAGTCTGGATGCCGCCACGTGACTTTGCGAACGCAAGTCGGAGGAGGACTTTGAAACTAATAACTCCTCCGAATTGACACGGCGGAAACAACTGGTCGGTATTTCAACGAAACTGACAGCCGAATCGTCAAAGGCGGCTGGCGGATTAAAGCTGCGCAGCTGCTGGGTGCCAATGCATGTATACCTGCCAGGAGTGTCAACGAACATGTCCACATAAGTGCCGTTGCTTTCGCTAATGACTCGCTGCTCAAGCATCCAAAATATGCGCGTTTTGAACGCTTTCGAAGCCGGCTGAACGAATCGGCAACGCAGCAAATAAAGCGATTGACAACGTAGTAACGGAGGCCATATCTCCGTCCTTACATCCCAAAGCAGTACCAAACCATGAGCACGCGCTACGGCTACGGTCCTTTCGGCCGCAGCCTCTTTGTTTGGGAATAGATAGCAGACGATTTTCAACAGTTTGCTACCTGCACCATCATGGCTAAAGTTGGCCAACTGAGGAGAGGCTCCTTCAAGGCGAAACGAATCAACCACTTCACCACCGGCTTTAAGCATATCGCAGTCAACGACACCATTACCTGTAGGTGAACTCCATTTAACCAGCACCAGTAGACGCCGTTGTTCATTTTGAACAACCGGTTGCACCAAGCCCACCATCAAACGCTTTTTGTGCAGAGGATACGAAGCTGCATGGTCGAGCATTTGAACATCGAGAAAATTGCCTAACGAACATCTATATCCTTCGGCAACCTCAAAGTGGACATCTCTGCCAAGGGCAAAAGCGTGGCACGTAGTTGGAGCGGCAGTTTCTACTTGCGTAAAGGGACCTCGACCGCTATTCATTTCAGCGGACATACAGGCAGTCCATCTATGCTGCAAAGGTTGTATGGAACGTAGGTAGGCGCACCAATGGTTTCTGATGTAATCGCATTGCTTGAACATTTCATCGCGATTCACTGTACAAAAAGATGAAAAGCGGTCGCCGCACAATCCCGGATCGTACTGTTCGAACCCGTCGGGACAAAAACGTGGCTTAAGGCTAAAGGAACCGGTCGAAGAGAGAACACTTCCATTGGTCACCACAAAGCGACATTGATATGCACCGTCGGACAGTTGGTCGCCTATATTGAGTTTCAGTTGGACGAAGGATCGTTTGGAAGCTTCAGTTTCCACCACGACTTCACCGCTTGGATTTACCAACTGAAGGAGACCGTTCAACTTCAAGTCCGGATGACATGAGCATCGAAGCTGAACGGTCGACCTGTCCTGAGGAAAGTAAACGGGCGTACCGTATTCGTCCAGCAAAAGCGCTTCCAAAATTGGAGTCATTTGGCCAACCGCAAAGGCGACCTCGGCGCCCAGCGAAAGCAACAACAGCAGATAGGCCTGAACGCGCGCCACTTGGACAAACATTTGCCTGACACACTACGCTCACTTCTAAGAGATAAAAAAAACAAAGACGACAAAAGTTGACAGACGAAGATCTCGTCTTACTGATACCTACCGGAAAGGAAGAAGGAGAGGCACCTTCTTCTCCTTCAACGCTTAAAGCAGCCATCATGAACCAGCCACTGCCCTTATTCGGATGAATACACCGACTTCGACATTGATCATCAGTCATTAATGCCAATGCGTTACAGAAGAGAACCAGCGGACAGCTAAGAAGTTAGGCAAAGGGCAATAGTGCGAAGGATCACCTATGTTGCACGACTGCCAGCTGCGTGCGGCGGCAGGTAAACGGGTTGAACCTTGCGGACGACGATGACGTTAAGGGACCCCTGCTTTAAGTGGCTAAGATTTGGAACTAAGCACCGTCGAGAGCGTAGCGACCAGTTTTCTCTCTCTACTGCACTGCAACCAATTCGCACCTCGTTAAAGTCGCACCGTCCAAGAAGTGTTTATCAAACGGGTTGACACGACGTGACGTGTACACACGACATGCGCGCCAGTTGGGCGTAGAAAAGCCGCCTCAATACCAAATTATGCAAGCTCCATTAAACTACAGTAATCATATACGGGCAACGAGACAACCGGAAAACAGCATAGACGGGCGAGCAGAGAGAGAAAGATTGAAAGACAGACGTATGTGTATCGATGCAAGGAACGTTCAATGGGGACGCGTGTGACCAGTTCGACGACTGACCAACAAGACATTACAAAGAGCGGTCGCGACCGCGCGCCGACCGGTTGAAAGGAACAACAATAACGGCACCTCTCTTTTACGTTCGACAAACATGCAAGCAAAAGGCCAACTGACCACAGAAAGCAATCGATAAGGACACTTGTCGAAGCGACGAAGAAAGGAGAGAGGATATCAATGGCTAAGAAAGAGAGAGAGAGAGTTAATCACGGAGGCACACGAACTCTGCTCTCGCTTAAAGGCCCAAAAGCGAAACGTCTTCTTTTGTGCCAACCGACTGAACCTGTTTCAAAGAGTCTTTTGTTTCGTCACCAATCAATGACTAAGACGGCGAGCCATAGGCGGCAGGCCAACACAACATGTGATCATAAGGACACGCAACTATACATATACAAGCATTCCCTATGGTAGGAAGATTTAATGAGAACCTTTGTTGCTTAAAATGAGGTTAGACGATAAACTAAATGTCCACTCGTTTTCGAGGGACAGCAAAGCTCAGCTACATAAATGGCAAAAAAATGGCTAAGACGGCCGAATGAGATTGTCATAAAATCAAAAAACAAAAAGAAGTGATCACGTGTTCACAAAAGAAGTGAAACGTTAAAATAAAACTTGTATCATCGTCAGCAGGCGAACCTTCATGCATGCATAAATATCTGTAGCAAAATGAGCAACAGCAAAAGGCAATCACGTTGTCGACAACCCCAAGATGTCGTCGTCGTCGTCGTCAAAGGGCGTAAAGACCACTGATCACGTCCTTGTACGCCGTATAGATTTCCTTGCGCTTCAATTTCAAAGCTTCGGTCAACATGCCCGACTCGGACGACCAATTCTCCTTGCACAAATGTATCTTCTTGGGAATTTCAAACTTTGCCAATTTCTCTGCAACAATAACGGTAGCAACAACAACAACAGGTCGGGGCGAAAACACTTACGCTGCTTGGAGTGGCTTTGAACTTCTTGGAGAACGCGATTGACCACTTCTTGATTGTCGCAAAGCTCGTCGGCCGAAGCTTCTTCGATGCCCAACTAAAAGTGCTCGAACGGTTTCATTTTGAAAAAAAATTGAAACAATGATCACGACGCTACGCATACGGCAAACAGAGAAGTTACATATGCCAATAATGGTAAAGCCTTTTTCAAGGAAAACATTTTGGCAGAATTTATAATATCAATGTTACGGCTGAGAGCGATTAGCAATACGACTTTTAACTACATGTTTGAACAGCTCATCGTTAGGGTAAACAGGCAGTCCGCGCTAGCGCCAATGGTCGCCTATGTATTATATTTGCGCTGATAAGACGCGTTTCCGAATCTTCAGCAGCATTTAAAATGAAATGCTTAGCTTTGCTGTTAGTGTGCTGACGCATTATAGTAGCCCAAAAATAACTTCAACCAAGTAAGGTAAAGGCTATGCCCATTTGAAATGGTCGCAAATTCAAATATGCAACCTATTCCCATTTAGATTCAAGAAAACAGGCCATCCTACAGAAGAAGTATCACCAAAAGCTCTCTTCCTTCAAGCATGAGTGTACTTAAGCACGCAAAATGATTTTCATTGCCAAGAAAAGCTGACTACTAAAAAAGGACATTGAATTACAAGCTGCCAACTGTGGCCTAAAGGAAGCAGCTTCTCTTTTCATCGTTACGCAGTGTGTGCTTTTTCAAAATTTATTTTTTTTACTCGGCTGCGCATTCGGTTGAGCTCATATCTGGGCAATCGATACGCCTAAGCTCGACACCCATTGAAGTAATGAAATCTGCCGCCATTGAGCATCACAGTTCCCCGAAGGCTGAGAGCAACGCGAATGCGTCATCAAAAGATCGCCGCCTTCACGGAGAAAAGCAAAAAAGGATTTTCGAACAAGACAACAAAAAGCGCATTCGTCTTCTACAGTAGCGCCGCTCTCGAGACTATTGTTAGAGCCGCAATGTCGTCGCTTCTGTCATTCAAACGACAAGTGGCACAAAACGAGGAAACAATTTTCCGCCACTATATCCATCTTCCTCACATGCCAATCGCATGATCAATGATAATAAGGTACAAAACTGGTTCAAATACATGCATTCGCAGGTCCTATGGCGCCTCATTCGCTTTGGCAAAAAATTTGTTATTTAAAGCTCGTTTTCCAAATTGACCAGTCGTCGTTGGGGATGATCGGTAGGAAAAAGAGATAAGCCTTTGCAAGCGTACCAGTAAGGACAAAATGAATGTAACTAAATTACAACCTCCCAAAACAGGTTTACAAGCGGAACACGTCGCCCGCAAATGCCGATTTCACAAGGCAAACTGAGCAACGCGGAATGTCAGCTGGTAGAAGAAAGACTTTATCCAAAAAAAAAATCATTTTTAGTTAGCCTACGCAAACGTAGAAGACGCCTGGAGCGCCACCTATGCCCAAACAAGCCCACTGCAGCCCCCTCACCAAAGGCGTATTTGATTAAATCGATGCATTACCTTTGATGAGGCAAAGTGGACGAGATTTTTCTTGTTGGGCACCACAAGCGCGACCACGAACGAATGGTACGAATTACAAATGACGCAAACAAACTCGACCAATGGGCAGGTTAAAATAGCCGTCTCAATTTTGGACAGCGATATGTACTCGCCGTGTTGCAACTTTACGAGATCCTTCTTACGATCTGAAAAAATGGGAATTTGCATCGCTGCAATAGCTCGCTTATTGGGGACGTCTTACCGATGATCTTCAAAGCGCCGTCGGGGTGAAACTCGCCAATGTCGCCGGTGCAAAACCAAACACGATCGCCAATTTTGATCAAATCTTCCGCAGTCCTTTCCGGGTTGTTCAAATAGCCGCAGGACACGTTGGCGCCGGATATTAAAATTTCACCCTGCGGATAGGGCTTACTCGAGACCGTATAGCCTCCTTCCTCCCAGTCGCGAAGCATAACGTCGTTGCAACTGAGCGGCGGTCCTACTCGACCCGTCGACAGATCGTCACCTTGAAAACAAAATCCAACATAGCATT
Source organism: Trichuris suis (assembly GCA_000797535.1). Lineage (NCBI taxonomy): Eukaryota > Metazoa > Nematoda > Enoplea > Trichinellida > Trichuridae > Trichuris > Trichuris suis. The sequence goes on from KN538443.1 coordinate 109,022, forward strand.
ATAACCGCGTTAAGGTTTGCCTACTTCCTGACAGTGTGCCGCCACCGCTCGTCTCGGTCAATCCATATCCCTGAGATACTGGGCAACAAAAGCAAATGGTCATAAACCGCTGGGTATCGGGGCTCAATGGCGCCCCGCCGCAAAGGACCAACCGAAGACGTTCGCCAAGTACGTTTCGAATATTACGAAAGATTAAGCTAAACACAAAAGCACAGCAATTTCGTTTTTTTTTTAAAATTGCCAATCTTTACCGGTTAAGGAAAGGAGTCGAATAGCCCTCCTCGAGGCGCCTACGCTTCTCTTCGTACACAAATTCAAACAACGCGCGGCTCAGCTCGCTGCTACGCTCTATTCTGGTCTTTACAGCTTTGTAGATACGATCCATTATCGCCTAAGTAAAGTGTGCTTAAGCTTTTTTTTAAAAAAATAAATTCAAAAAACTTTTGAACCTACCGGCACTACAGCGATTACTGTAGGATTCAGGACGGCGCAATCACCGCGGGCATTTTGCTTTATTTTGCTCGCCTGATCCGTCAGCGTCAGCGGAGAACTGTAGCCAATTCGAATCCCCGTACTTATGCAACACAGTTCGGCGTCAACTTCGAGCACGTGAGCAAGAGGCAAATAGCCAACGTACACGTCATCACCATCAAGCGGACTGAAGCAAAGGACGACAATGGGGTAAGCAGAAATTTAAATATTTAAATGTACCGATCAGTTTCTACAATCTCATACTGAGACATCGAGGCGGCAAGAAGATTTTTGTGGCTTAACTGCACGCCTACGAATAGCGAAAGAGAGAAACATTACGAGGAACCCATTGGCACGTGATTAGGCACCTTTAGGGGCACCTGTGGTACCGCTAGTAAACATGATCATCGCTATATCGTCAGGCACTGGTCGCTCCGGCGGAGGTTGGTCTAAATGGTCGTTTTATATAGGCGGATAGAGTTGCCTACGTGACGCCTTTTACAATGCTCTTCGCCAAGATATTCTATCTCGTCAAGATCGTACATTTCGCAGTCTTCAACTATCTCCGCTGCTGTCAACGGTCGCGTCAAAGAATAGCGAGGCAAAAAGTAAACAATGCGTTTGAGCAATCTGCACTCCGAAGAAATCTCCTAAAAAACAAGTACAGTCTGCAAAAAAGGGAAGATTAAAAATTTGCATAATCACGCGCCTACCTTAATTTTTGGTATCAAATCGTGAGTGGTGATGATCGTTTCCGACTCGGTCTCGTTGATGGCATTCGCAATGGCGCCTTCGCCAAGCGTGGCGTATACGGTGACGACTAAAAAAGGCATTGTGTTATTTTTTAAAAAATGTTTTTTTTTGTTTACCCGGAAATTTGTACTTGAAGCAAGCAAGTGCTACGATCAGCCAGTTGGCTTGAGTTTCCGCAAAAATGATGAGCCGCCTGCCCACTCCATGACCGACGTGCAACAAGCCAGCGCCGATATGCCTGACGCGCCTATCAACGGTGTCATAGCTCTGCCATTTGTAGTCACCCAAATTCAACTAAGTTGTTTCAATTAAAGTGATTGGAATGACGGCAAAGCAATTATCGATTAAATACCTTTTCGAATGTTCTGCCGTCAGGCTGTGGCTCCCTTTCGACGCTCAATACCTCACGTGTTCCCAAACCTATTCAAAAAAGAAAATGTACGTCTCAACCCAAACATCATCTACGTACAAGGTTTATTCCGATAGACTTTCACCGATTTGTCGAATGCTTTGTCAATCGTATCCACTCCAACATAACGGACTGTGGACAACTGCTTGAATGAAGCAGTGCACCGATAAGGCGACGTTGGATCGTCTTCTTTCAACGGACGAGCCTAACAATGAAACTACAGAAGCACAGAACAAAAGCAGTTTTGGACAACTATGTGCAAAATCGCTCTCTATTGTACGCATAACAAATATTTTCTTCTATCTGAAAGGAGCACTCCTCGAACAACAGGACGAAACCATGCTGGTTTACCAACCGCTGCACAAAACATTACTCACCTTGACACGTTGAGAATTCTGAACGCGTCCGGCAGGATTTATAAGTATCAAGAATGGGAGGTATGATATGAAGTTGTACAGCGACATCCAACATCGCAATAAGAGCACGATGAGGCGAACCCACCATGAATAGTTGCTCTTATCGGTCGTCATACCGAATCTGTAAGCCAGAAGAGACAATGACGAGAACGATTTTCGAAAAAATACACCTCGAATTTTTGTATTTATAAATAAAATGCCTACTCATAACAAACGCCCGGAGAAAACAACGTAGCGGAACGAAAACGCTCCATAAAAGACCCATTTTGTCAATGAACGTAAACAGTGGAAAACAAATCGCTGAAATTAAGCTCTGCTTACTAGAACTGGTTGCCAATGAATTTGGAAACAGCGCGCGCGACTCGACGAACGAACGGTAAACCGTTCGGGCAGACACGAGCAAAAAGTACACGCTATCTTTGCATTCTTACCGATAAAGAAGTTGTTGGCGACACAGTAACTTTGGCCAAACACGCAAGATTGCTATATGCGATTGCACAGTTTCGTTAAATCAATGCATTTGCGTAAGTAGCTGTAAATGCAAAGTTAGCACTATTTACCGCAAGAATTCTACAGTTTAGTGATTTTCAGGTACGTTGCGATGAATGACCTACAATAGGCAAAACGAAATGTATTATTTGCCGTTACGCTGTTTTTTTAAAGGCAACGTTCTATTCGCGCGGCTGATATTCAAAAACACTTTACTGTACAACGAGTAAAACGGTTTTATTCACGTGTTCAATAATAAATGTACTCGTAGTTTTTGGGAACTCTTCCGTTTCCGTTGTACGACGGAAATAAAAGAGTTTTTAAAGCTATGAAGACATTTTCTATCGTTCATATTTCTACAATGGGACAGTGAAACCAGTTTAATCATTCCGCTTTATTTTGGCGATATGTCTTGCGATGAGGACAATTGCTGAAAATAGAGACAGAGCTGTCGGGGCTCTGTCTGGTCCTGTCATCAACGCTGAAAAGCTTTCAACGCAGAAGCCGACCGCTATCGATAAGCTTGACAACTGCGCTAGCATTACTCATAGTTTACGAGCACTTTATTTCCCATAAAAGGCATTATGCTATAATGCGAACAAACGATTACCTATGGTTTTCTAAAAAACGTTGACTTCTTGTCTTTTGCAGCTTGGATGAATCAAAATAGAGCGAGCGCGTAGAAGTACCCCTCCATGGAAGTGTCCAACGAAGTCAAGCGCGAAGGCCCCCCTTCGAACATTAGGGAATACAGCTGTTACGAAAGTATATTCGCAGCGCAAGTTATAATATTTTAAAACGCTTCTGCAAAGCTTAAAGTAGGCAACAAGTCAGCGAGCGTTATGGAAAGTCAGTAGTGTAAATATGCGGTATATGTAACGAAAAAACGTCTACGTTTAAACTTCGTTGTCTGTACACCTTAAAAAGGCGCAGACTTAAGGAAATGCTGAAGTAAAGCGAAAGTTGGCAATCGTTCTCTTACTGTAGATCCAGTCCTGCGCATCTTTAATCATACGCGGCGGCTCTTCGACGAAAAACGCATATTCTGAGCGAACCTTAACGATGGCTAAGTCAATTCCGATAAAAGTTGCCGTCCGCTGTCGCCCCATGGTGTTAATAGAGAAGGAAAAGGGCGCGAGCGACTGCCTACAGGTTTTGTCGGAGACCAACCAGGTTGCTAAGGATTTTGCGCTAATTCTACTTGCTCACGTTAACATCATCATTTTTAGGTGATCATAGACGGCAGATGCTTTCAATTTGACGACGTTTTCGGCCATTCGTCCAGTCAGCACCAAGTGTACCAAACCTGCGCGGCTCCATTGTGCAAATCCTTTTTTGAAGGTAATGTTCAATTCATAGTGCTTTCCTGCCTTTTTTAGCTATTTTCGATTGTCTTATCGCGGGCTGCCTCAGCGTAACGTCCCTTTATGTTTTCTTAGCAGCTTGTCTTGAAAGAATAATGTTTGCTTGAACGCATACGAGGACGTACGCCGACGAGCGCATCTTTAAAACGCCAGCTATGTTTCCACGTTACATTGATGCGTTTATCTTTGTATCGCAGTCTGTTTCGTTCATTTTTCGCTTGCTATTGATGTATCTGATTTCAGGCTTTTCATTTTTTGTAGAACACTTCCATTAGCTACCCTATCGAGCATGTTTACTTACGCGAATCCGTCTTATCAAAAATTTTGTTTTTTGCGATGCTGCCGCGGCAGGCTAATCGCTCCAGCGATTCTGTCCTTCGCAATTTCTGCTTGCTATGAGCTTACTTAGGTTTTGCTTCAGCGTTCAACGCCGGCTAGGAACGGCGGTAAAATTTAAACTAAAAAGTATACTTTGAGGTTTTGGCAAAACAGATTATAATGAGCTGCTTTTGGAGACGCGTCTCCGACTTAAATTGAAAAATAGATTAGCGTTTCGTTTTCACCTTTCCAAGAGGCAATACTGTAGTCCCGTTTTAGGTTACAATTGCACTATTTTTGCTTACGGCCAAACTGGCAGCGGAAAGACTTATACAATGGGTACTGAAGAGAAAGCCCAAAACAGTTCGCCTGAATCAAGCGGTCTGATCATTCGACTTATAAACAATATATTCAATAAGCGTGACAACGAGTCGGATGATTTCGAGTTTCAGTTCAGCTGCTCAATGTTGGAGGTATGCTGCAACTGAAATGTGGGCGAATAGGGCTCATATTGCTTGTTCATTAGATCTACAATGAAACGGTGTTCGATCTACTGGGCAACAGAGAACCGCTGATGATTCGCGAGCACCAAACCGAAGGCATCTACGTAACTTTGCAGCCAATTGCAAAAAGAAGCTTTACTTGAAAAGCTTGCATTGCAGGTGCAAAACTTGACCTTAAAGGTGGTTGAAAATGTGTCGGACACATTGCAATGCCTTGAAGACGGATGCTTCAATAGAAGTCAAGGCGAAACGGCTATGAACGCTACGTCGTCACGTTCGCACGCCATTTTCACCATCTACATGACGAAAATTTCCCGCAACGAAAGGTTAGACGATATACGTTTCTCTATTCGCATAATGTACATGTTTTGCATTCCAGCACGGCCTGTTACAAAGCGAAATTGAACTTGGTCGATCTGGCGGGAAGCGAACGCTTGAAAAAGACGCAAGCTGAAGGCAATCGTATGAAAGAAGGTAGGCTGCTTACGTCCATATTTTAAAACAGCGTTGTTTACAAAACATCCCATGTGAATAGGCATTAAAATTAACGAAGGCCTGCTGGCTTTGGGCAACGTAATCTCGGCGCTAACGGAAAGCACGGGTGGTCGAGTGCACGTACCGTATCGTGATTCAAAGTTGACTAGACTCTTACAGGGTACGTTTCTATGCATTACGGCTTCGTGCTTGTTCCTTAGTGAGCTTTGACTTTGCCAGATTCGCTCGGAGGCAACAGCGTAACGGTGATGATTGCCTGCGTCTCCCCGGCCGATACGAACCACGACGAAACGTTGAACACATTGCGCTACGCGGAAAGAGCGAAAAAAATAAAGAACAAACCTTTTGTCAACTTGGACCCAACCGCGGCTGAACTATTGAAACTTCGACAGGAGGTATGTCGTCATCATTGATTGCTTAATCTTTCCAAAAAGTCGGCATTTCAAAAAAACGTGCTATAATGCCTTTGAAACCTGATTTTCACCTATGATTTTTGAAATCCTACAGTAAGCATTTTGCATATTGCAGCGTAGCCGGCCTATCCAAGAGGCGGACTAGCGTTAGCCCCCGTTTTGATTGGCTTTTTTGTATTTTAGAACGAAATCTACAGACGCGCTCTTGGGCTTCCTCCTGGTTCCGGCTTTGCGGGCTTAAAGATGCCCAACGGCTCGACCGAATTGGAAGAAGCTCGTCGTCGGATCGCGACCCTTGAAGCCCGCTGCGAGAAAATGGACGCGTACAAAGATCGTTACTTGAGGCAATCGCAGAAGCTGCTGAACGTAAGTTTGGCAATTTGGGCACAGTTTTGGCTCACCTCAATTGCCGACTCTTTTTAGGCAGAGTTTCACAGGGATATGCTTCACGACTGCGCCAAGGAGGTGCTCGAAAAGCTGTAATATTTTTTAACTCTTTGTAAACTATCCATACTGTTAATAACTTGTCTTCAATGCAGATCGAAGCTGCGCGAAATGGGCACTCTGTGCGACGTCCTAGACGCGCTTGCTGTCATTGTCCAGGACCTTGCAAATGTAATCAAAAGCGTTGACAATCAAGAAATGGCCGCATTCAACGCTAGCAGCGTTCGTTTGCTTACGTCCATCTATCTTATCCGACCATTTCTTTTTATTTTTAGGGCGACGACGAAGAGTCGATTGAACAGAAAGCTGACCTCGAGCAAGCCCGATCCAGATTCGATGAACTGACTCGCGAAATTAAGGAAAAAGAGAAGCAAATCTCCGAAGTTGAAAATGACCTATCGTTGAATTCTCAATGTCACGATCACGAGGTTTGACTTTGCAAAAAATAGCCTCCACATTGCCTAATCTCTCATTTCCAAGCAGAGCGTCATAGCCGATCTTTGCGCAAAGGTGACAATGTTGACAGCCGAAAAAGACGAGCTGGCCAATCAGCTGAAGAGTTTGAGCAAGAGCACAAAGTAGGCAATTACATGACCCGGTCTCATTTGCTACATTTGAGCCGACGCAGATTGAACGAACAAAGGCGACAACGGATAGGCGAGCTCGAAAAGCAAATTGCCGAGCTGAACAAAAGATTGGCGGCTATGCGAAACTTGGAACGCTCGAAGATCCAGGCAGAAAAGCACATAAAGGACTTGAAAGCGGAAGTTTGCGTAAATATTTGCTTTGATGTTTCCTTTTTTGTCCACTTTGTTACTTTCATTGCAGCTACTTAAGCAGGCCCAAGTCAACTTTATTCGTCAACAGCGAGAGGAGGCTGCGAAGGCTCGCAAAGCTAAGGCCAACATCGATAAGCAAATGAACGTCCTTCGCGACAGAGTATACTTCATGCCTACACTTAATACGAGCTAATCTCGGCTTCTCTTCTATAGAAACGACGGGTCGAGTACGAAGCTCTGAAAGATAAACGCCGCTGCGATAAGATACTAAGCGTCTACCAAAGGAAATACGAAGCCGTAATAGGAGACGGTCGGTGGGCAACAAGTTGAAATAGCATTTTTCCTTCCTTCAGGCGACGTCCCTAAGTCGGCGTCTGCAGGAACAGATAAGCCGAATGACGCGAGAAAAACGAGGTGGAAAGAAAATGATTGGCGACAGCAAAGCACTAACGGTAGATATGCTAATTTTTGCTAATTCAAAAAACCAGCCAACCTATCATAGGAGTATGTGCGTCGCGAGCTTTATGTCGCCATTGGCTCGGCGGAGGCGAAGTTCTACTGCAATCAATTGTTATGCCAAAGAGAGACGCTGTACAAGCAATTGATGAAGCTTAAAAAGGATCAGATCGATCGTGGAAGCGAAGAGATGACGGCAGAAGAGTATGACGACTTGGAACGTCAGGAGGCTGAACTGAAGCGCCAAATTGAATTACGTAGCGCTCGCGTTACCGAGTTGCGCAGACGTATAGCCGAATATGAGCTGTGGGACAAATCCAAGTCTCGCTTTGCCACCGTGACCAATGTAGACGATGCCAAGGCAATGCTGCAAGTGCTGTTCGATCAAGTAGACTCGCCTTTACTTTCATTCCTTATAAGCGATCGCTGCTTACTTATGACTATAGGCAGTGCTGGCCAACCTGAACCAGAAAAGAGCAGAAAACACGTTGGAGGATGTGAATGACTACGCGCTCACTCTTCCTGACAAGTCGAGCAGCCAACCGCAGCAGACTTCAAACATGGGAAGCCCTGTCACTCCGTACAGGGTTAGAATGTTGACGGAACTTTGCAATACGCAAAAGAAGACAATAGAAGATCTCAGCGAACGCCTTAAGTCGGCCGAGATCGAGCGGCGTCGTCTTGCGCAGGTACTACGCACTGTGCATGAGATCTCTAATATGTTATGATCATTGATTTTCAGGAGACGCGCAAAGGTAAGTTCGAATCCTGGAGAGGCCAACTCTACTTTGAGCCTCTTCGTCCCGACGGAGCTTCCGACGTCAACAACTTGACTTGGACCAAAGTGAGTAGAAATGGGTCGTCGCCATTAGTCGGTTTTCATTTGCCCACTGTAACAGGCGAACGATTCTCCATTTCCGGCAAAGCCCTACTTGCCAACTCCGAGAAAGTTGCTCCATTTGGTAAGACGGCAAACGGACGAAGAAGACGAAGAGGATCAAGATGGAAATGGGTCGTTCGAGTCGAAACGGCGTCGCATCGATTCATGAGTGGAAAAATTTGCCGAGTCATCCATTGGTTTCGTCGTTCTTCTAAACTTTTTGTATTGCAGTTAAGTCGGGTCCCAAATTTAAGTCGTTATTATAGATTTGCCGTAAGAGCTTTAGAAAAAAAAAGGGGAACGACGCAACTAAAAATGTAAATTTTTACTTTTGTTCAAATGGCGCGAGAGTATACGGGCTGTTCAAATTTGAAATTGTCGAAGCGACTCAGCGATAGGCTATTCAAAAATGGACAGCTTTACGAGTCGACTTTTGAGCAGTAAATTCAATCTACGCTGTCGCGTGTTGCTGCTTTGAAGTGATGGACAGATGAGCTTTTCGTTCCCAACGGCAGCTGATGTGCTGTTCAGCTATAGGGAAGACTAAAATTTGAATTTGTCTCTTTCTTTCCCTCTCAGCTGCCGTACGCTATCTTTCCAAGCTGTTGCGAACAGTAGGCTTTAAGGATAGCACATTCGTTTCTTCAAAAAGCGATTTTGCAATTGATTTGCTTTTGCTTATCGCTGCTTTTCATCCAACAAAAAAGAACTTTTCGCCATTCCCCCAAAAGTTGCTTCAAAGTGAAGCGCGATCGCGCGACCTTCCTTTAGCGTGCTTAATATTTGAAATAATAAGTGAAGTTATTTGACGTCAGGAAGAGAAGGGTTTTTTTGATAGGTTCGCCTGTTCAAAAGGGCGATCGATGGGCTACGCGACGGAAAAAGCAGTTGTCAAACGGCAAAGATAAATTGGCGGGGCGTTGGGCGAAAGGCTAATGTAAACAACTTTTTGCAAAAGGCTTAACGGCTTACCAACAACGCAACAAGACGGAGCATTTATTTTTAAACTTGCAAACACGCGCTGTTCGCGTCAACAACAACATTGCCGCGCTGCAAAACGCCTAACGAGCCAGCCGCGGTTGGGCGAGCGAAGGGTAAAATTTTTAAAAATGCAAAAGTTTAAATTGTTTAAAAGTAAAATGATTTTCAGGTAGTAAAGGTGATAAGCATTGGCCTACACGCATTGACAAAACAAAAGGCATTGTTGTAAAAGTTATGCAAATGCAGGTACATAATTTACTGTAAAATATTCTATATTTTTCCCGTTGGGCTCCCAGTTGTCAGCGACGCGTTGGTTTGCCGGTGGCGGCTCATTTTTGGGTGTTGACAAATGGCCCACTTGTGCAGGCCCAACATTCTCGGCAATACGTGCAAGGTGAAGTGTTGCTGTGCATGTTGCGTTTACATCTATCTCCATGCTTGACGTTTTGTTGTTCAACTTGTTTTCAGCTGTCAGCGTTGGTCATTAGAAGCGCGCTTAAGTGTCTGCTGCCCTTGTGCATTGCTTCATCTTTTCAGGCGTTGCATAAGTCACTTGTTCGACATCTCACTTGCTTGGAGCATCAAGCGTTGAAGCTTCTGGAAGGTTCCCACATACCGGTTCCTCGGCACTTTGTCGTTTCCCAAAATGAACATCTCGATGAGGCATTGCAGCAAATAGGTTTCTCCTATGAGTCAGCATACTTATGTTTCCGTTTTCTAACTGAAGGCCTCCTCCAGGTGGTGAAGATTTTGTTCTAAAAGCTTTGGTACCCACTGGTGGTCGAGGTTTGGGTGTTTTTGAAAATGGTCTTAAAGGTGGCGTGCAGCTGGTCTGCAGGTTGGTGTCCTCTTCTCCTTCGCTTACTGTACGTCATTTGTCATGCAGCCACGAGGAGGCGCACAGGCTTGCAAAACAAATGCTTGGATACAAGCTTGTGACAAAGCAAACCGGCGAAAAGGGCATCCTGTGCGAAAAGCTCTTAGTAGCTCAGCGCCATTTCCTACGACGCGAATATTACTTCAGCATAACGTTGGACAGAACTTTCAATGTATTGATGACAAGCCCTTTTCTGTCTGTGAATCCCGAATGATGTCCTATCTTATTTCAGGGCCCAGTTTTAATTGGCTGCGCTCATGGAGGAGTTTCCATTGAGCAAATTGCCAAGGAAGACCCGGATGCCATAATCTACGCTCCAGTAGACGTCAACGAAGGTTTGACGGAGGAACTTGCCAACGATGTGGCCAGTAAGATCGGAATTCACGGTAATAGCCGAGAGCAGGTAAACATCGATGTTTATTTGAATAAACGCTTTCATTCTTTACTTTAACCAGGCGGCCAAACTGTTCATGAAACTGTACAACATATTTATAAAGAATGATTGTAATCTTCTTGAAATCAATCCGGTAGCGGAGGACTCGCTCGGCAATAGTAAGTTCAAAAAAGGAACCTGCTCATCTTTTCTTGATCAACCGTACTATTCAAAATAGTGCTATGCATGGACTGCAAAATGAGCATTGACGACGCGGCCTTCTACAGGCAAAAGGAACTCTTCGACTATATCAAACCAGCGGATATGACAGAGCAGGAAAAAGAAGCTAAGAGGTTCGATCTGAACTATATCCCATTGACTGGCAATATTGGATGCATGGGTACGGTACGCGTCAATTTGCTTTCCTCGCCTACGTTGCTCTTTTTACAGTGAATGGTGCCGGGCTTGCCATGGCAACAATGGATATAATAAAGCTTCACGGCGGCGCACCTGCCAACTTTCTTGACGTCGGAGGTGGGGCACATATCGAACAAGTGAAGGCAGCGTTTCGAATAATCATGGAAGATCCCAACGTTAGCTTTTCCTTTCTCTTCTATTGTTAGTTGCAGCCGCTGCTTTGCTGATCGATTTAGGTGCGAGCCGTTTTGGTCAATATATTCGGTGGAATTCTTCGATGTGACGTCATAGCGACCGGTGTTTGCCACGCGGCTCAGGAATTGAACATAACAGTTCCCATAGTATGCCGTCTTCAGGGAACCAAAGTTGACGACGCGAAGGCTCTTATTGCCAGCAGCGACTTGAAAGTGTTGGCTGTGGACAATCTGGACGACGCTGCCAAAATGGTTACTGTCGTATATGGTCTGTTGTACCTGCGAATCATTTTTTTAGGCAGTTCGCTTGGCCAGCATTGTCGACATGGCCAGAGAGGTTGCGCTCGACGTCAGCTTTGAACTACCTATATAGCCACAATTTATCCGACATATTCTTTTTAGCATTCCGCTTTTGGTTTTAGCTGACTGCTTTTCTTTTAGCAAACTTCATATCTTGGCGTATGTTTTAATGATTCGATAGATTTTGAATGCGTAAAGAGAGCTTACAAGAACAATTTAGCCAAGACCGTGATCCTCGAAAAAGCCTTGCGGCGTTTCCTCCTAAATTTAAAGGTCGAAGAAGCCAAATGCAAGCAAGCTGAGCTCAACTTACGTCTTGCATCAAATCCTCGGCAGCAATTGCTTTTAATACTTGCTTCTTGCTCGTTTCCTGCACTTCGCCTCCCAGCATGAATTCGTCTAGTATGAAGTAGGCTTTTTCAAAGTTGAAAATAATGTCCAATTCGCAGACCTTAAAGATAAGTAGGATCAAGTCTAATTGAATATGCAAACAAGCGAGGGCACCGTACGCTTCCGAAGTATTTGTCCAACAATTCGACGAAGCGATGAATGATCTCCAGGCATATTAATTCATTGTCGTCCTGGTCAATGGCGCAGCAAAAGTACAAACTGGCGTATCGTTTGTAAACAATTTTCATATCTTGATATTCAAGAAAAGCGGACATCTTCGGCTTGCGCGCCAGTATTGTTGTGACCAGATCGCGAAGAATCTTCTTCTTCACCTTTTCCGGATAGGCGAGATTCCAATTTTGCAAGCGCAACTTTCCCTGCCTGCTGAACAGCAGCATAAAGCGCATCTGCAATAAGCTAACAATGTAGGCAAACGGATAGAATTTTTATAATTTTTGTACCATTTTTGCAGCTTCAACCTTACTACAATCCGTTCGCGGGTTTGGGTGGAAATAATCTACAGTAAACAGGATTGTCAGGTTCTACGAAGGTTGAAACTATTTTCTTAAATCCCAACGGACTGAAAATAAACAAGCGGGAGGCTTTCCCGACAGCACGCGCGTTTAAATCTGTTCAGCTTTCTGCCAGCGAACCAGCCGTACTTGTTTGCTGGATAATGATGCGCAGACTTACAGTAGGACGCGATTATTTGTTTTGCCCATTTTAACTAAGCCTAAGCGAGGGCGGAATTTGGAAATTTTGCTTTCAACGCAACCATGTCGGACCGTCTGACGCAATTGCAAGACTGCATAAACGAGCTGGCTAACCATATGTGCAACAGCATTGGCGTTCTGCAGCAGTCGAATATGCCTTCCAAGGTTGCCTCCGGTGAACAGGACAATGCTGCACTGTTTGCCACTCTTGTTGCTCGTACGGCCAAGGATATAGATTTGTTGGTTGAATCGCTGCCCGACGACGAGCCGCCTAGAAGCAGCCAACGTGAAAAGTATCAACGATTGGGACAGCTGAATGCTAAGGCTGCTCAGCAGCTTGAAGAGACTGTTGCTCAGGGACAACTGCTTTTGGATCGTGTCAGCGATGTAATAGACTATATAGACCAAGTGCAGCATCAGATAGCGAAAATGCGTGCCCAGGAACCGTTGGAATGATTGTTTCGCTTTTAATCGTTCATTGTCGATTCTGTTGTTACGGCATTGGGTCATAATAAGAAAGCGAAGAATGTAGTGTGCCTTTTTGCATGTCTTAATTCGCTAGGTCATTAGTCAATGCCGGCAGAGTTACGTTTTTTGCCAATGTGTCATTCATTGGAAACTATGTCAGCTTTTTTCGTCACTTCATCTTTATAACTGCTTCGATGCAACGGCTCGTTGCGCTTCAGTGATGCAGAAACGGTACGTACGGTTTCTGCCGACCGTATCCGTTCTCATACCATTAACTTGCGTCCTGTTGTCGACATTCATCCTTCTGATGATATGCTTCGATTTATCCCGAATATCCAGCGAGTTTGAAGAAGAAATGAAAAGTATTAATGTACGCTTTATGTGCTTAGCCTTTTGTGGAAAGGTAAAGAAGCGACTTTTTCCAGGAGGTGTACAAAGTAAGCGACCAACTGCTTTCTATCAATGAAGACAGGACGCGTAGAAGCCTCGACCCGGAGGAAGTTGCCTTCTTCGCGGCAAATATAAGTCGCTCAGCCAATCTACTGAACAGCGTTAGGCATTTGGAAAGTTTCCTTTCGTCTCTTGAAGAACGAATAGCTATCCCTAAAGTGAAGAAGAAAAAACGTATATGCATATGCTACTCCAGCGAGTACCGAAAGTGTCCTCAGGGATCCCAAGGTCCTCCTGGAGCAGTTGGTAAGCCTGGCCTGGATGGTGTGGTTGGTGTCAACGGTATGCCCGGACAACCGGGAAAAGATGCTCCCGCTTACGTGTTGCCGGAAGAATGTTACCAATGTTTATCTCCTGGCGGTTTGCCAGGTCCTCCCGGCGCTCATGGTATCCTACTTTACTCAATCGATCCTTCCGAAAGTAGTCATTTTGCAGGCGTCGCCGGATTAAGAGGTAAACCGGGTAAACCCGGCTGCGGCGGCTCTCATGGTGAAAATGGGTTACCCGGACCACCAGGTCCAATGGGTGTTCCAGGTCAGCGAGGCAAAAGAGGTCCTATTGGACATGCGGGGCAAAATGGTACGGTAGTAATGGGGATTCGAGGAATTAAAGGTCCAACAGGAGAAATGGGCAACCAAGGACTAAAAGGCGCTCCTGGTCGCCTAGGTTCTTTGGGTCTATCCGGTGATCGCGGAGATGTTGGCGAGCCTGGAGACGTAGGCGAATTGGGCCCAACCGGTCCCGTAGGCGAGCCAGGATTGCCCGGTAACAATGGACTTGACGGCTATGTTTGTCCCTGTCCTTCCAGGACTCTGCCTACAACTGATTCGCGATGGAACAGGTTGAAGTCTGTCTTTCAGCGCGGCAAGCCGTGAACTTTTGTTCTAACACTTCTCACACTATTGACAGCGCAAAAAGGATTTATGAGTTCACACCACGGAGAAGGCTCAGTCCTTTTGCGCATTGTTGAATTGCATGCTGTTATGCCGCGTGACAAAACTGCGGCCACAAATTACGTCAATCCTCTTTTTTCCCTTCTCGTGACCTCCGAATGCCGCTTCGTTTGCATCGTGTGCCAATTGAATTAAACTGTACCTTTTAATGCGATTCCAGGTTAACTAATGCCTAAAGTTGTTAACGTTGCATTCGTCAGCGTGAACTTTCAAATTACGAGAGAAGCGCTGCTTGACACCGCCAAGGTCATCTTGAATCTAAGTCAGAAAATTAGGATAAATTACGCGGTATCAACGCCGGCGTAGTATGGATTAATTTACTTGTATCGTAAACGATCTTTTCACCTAAGTTTTTAAAGTAATTCTTTAAGACGCACGCTAACCGTCAATTCCATTCTCTGAGTACCTGCGTTCTACAGTACACCACGTGGTTACTGTATTCTTGAGCGAGTTGGATAAGTTGCGTTGTTTTGTTGGCCTTTGCGTAGCTTCGTGAATGGGTCGTCGCATTCGAGCGCAGCGTAAAGGTTCGGGAACCGTTTTTCGCGCCCATACCCATCACAGAAAGGGTGCAGCCAAGTTTCGAGCGTTGGACTACGCCGAAAGAAAAGGTTACATACGCGGCGTTGTTAAGGTAAGTATTTTTGTTAGCGGCACAACTCGGAAAGCCACTTTGCGCAATGTTAAGGATATAATTCATGATCCCGGACGCGGGGCACCTTTGGCAATCGTTCATTTTCGAGACTTGTACAGGTACAAGAAGCGCAAAGAGGTGATGATCGCCTGTGAAGGAATGCATACTGGCCAGTTTATCTTTTGCGGCCGTAGAGGTAGGGGAAGGCAACTGCCGATAAACAAGTTGGGGTCTGATAGCGCTACGTTTAGCTGGAGTGACCATTGGGAACATTTTGCCGCTTAATCAAATGCCTGAGGGTACTGTAGTTTGTAACGTGGAAGAGAAGACTGGTGATCGAGGCCGCCTCGCTCGCGCTTCTGGTACGAAATATACTTGTGTTTACGTTGGCTATAGGTGCTTAATTCAGGCAATTACGCAACGATAATAGCGCACAATCCGGATACGAAGAAAACGCGTATTCGTCTACCATCTGGTGCCAAAAAGTTAGTTCCATCATCCAATCGAGCTATGATAGGTATGCGCGCAGACTTTCTTTTGGAAACAAATTTGAAACTCGTGGCTATATAGGTATTGTTGCGGGCGGAGGCCGAACCGATAAGCCAATATTAAAAGCTGGAAGGGCTTATTGGAAGTACAAGCCAAAAAGGAAGTGCTGGCCAAGAGTACGCGGTGTAGCCATGAATGTAATTCGTCTTCTTTCATTCGCAGCCGTTCGATTATAAAGTCTATGTGATCGTTTCAGCCTGTTGACCATCCGTTCGGAGGTGGTAATCACCAGCACATCGGTAAACCATCAACCACTCGACGTGATGCTTCGGCTGGTCGTAAAGTTGGTCTGATCGCTGCTCGTCGTACCGGTCGCATTCGTGGCACAAGAACGGATAGAGAAAAGACGGAGTAGCCATGAATCCTCCAATCAATGAGTTCAGAGTTGGCGTAATTTGAATAAATTAAAAAGGGGAATTCGAAGTTTATGTTGCACTGAATGCTAACATTGAAATGGTCGGACTACGTGTTGTAATCGCCGCAAAATAAGCTAACCGCGCTGAAGTGGCCGTAGGAGCATTGCGTGTTCTGCAGTGAACTCAAAACATGGAACATCTTATTTCCATCGCGATGTCCAACGACCTGAGTTATTCAGTCAATGCCTGGAATGTCGGTAGATTTGTATGTTACTGAAAATAACGAACGATGCCATGGAAAACTAGATGGACTCAGACTCAACGTAGGCATACGGTAGAAAAGTGGGCATGTAGGTTCGACTGATTTAAAATAGGAACCTCTTAACGAAAATTTGAAACGTCCTCGCTAAACACAACTAGATGACTGTTTTTATGGGGAAAGTACGTAAACTAAAGGTTCTGGTCTTGTCGGTTACGGGCCCACCGTCTTACTGTAAGTTTTCCGACCAACCTCGTTCTTCTCTTTCCTGAGCATAAATCTAAACGTAAGGCTCATATTTTGGCTTAGACTTGGGTAAGAGCAGAACAGTGTAGCCGGCATGCCCGCCAGTGAGGGCAGAACGGGATGGTCGCATGCTTAACAAAAAGGAACCTGCATTTCTCATACTGTAGGGCGCAAAACCGACAAGACCTGATCTTGTCCTTCTGCGGCAGAAATTCAACGGAGTTTTGCTGCCCTATGTGACTTGAGTCGTTTTAAAATAATCGATACGAGAAATAAGACTTGAAAATTCAATTTTTTTGATTGGCAAATCAAGTCAAGTCGTCAAAAAGTAAAAAAGCGAAACGTGCTGCGGCAAGAAGCAACAGTCGGAATTGTTTCGCGCTTATCATCAAGCTCAATCGTCAGCCCTACAGCCGTGACGACGTGATATGCAATCAATCGCGAACTGTAGTTGTCAAATCCAATTCATTTACGTTATATCACTCCGTTGGTCAAAAAAAATTAACGGTAGACAAATCGTCAAATCATTTAAGTAAGATGGTAAACAATGGACTGTTTGCAGCAGGAAGTTAACGTTGCAGTTGGGAAAAATGCGAATGACCAAAATTGAAATGTATCGCTTCGTTATTCGCCTACGCAGCATGTACAATTGGCTTTCCATTCCCGAATAAGGTCTTCAATAAACGCCGTGCTTGCGTTTATCGACTAGCAGCAAAGCAGGAAAGCGAATCGGCTAGAACATGATTCATTTCAAATATTTGCCCCGTCTAAAATAACGCGATGAGATAGCGCACTCCTAATAGGGTACTGCCGTGAAGAGCAATACGAAAATGTTCCTCAAGCCAGCAGAAGCAGCAGTCTGCTGTCCGTTGCGAGATTTGTCTCTGCACACGTCAACTTCCATCGTTTGATGTTTTTCCAAAACATTGAGCCTGTTTTCCCTTATCGGCGCTATTCATTAGGGCAGTCATCAATTTTTCCCCTTTTAAATTTGTACGCCTGAACGAACTGGCAGGCCCGATTCATTCTATCTTACGCGGGTGCCGCTTAAATTACCGTACTTCGGGACAGCCGTTTCCGTCGCTAATGCTTTCCGCAAAGAAGCGATGACAACCAGTTGTAGATCGCTTCGACGGGTTAAATGCCCATTTTAGATAAATATCGACGCTTGTCCCGTTGCTTGAAAGAGCGATTTGAATATAAATCATTGTTCCACCTTGTTTTCACTGGTTGCGTCCAAGATGGCCGGCGAAAGTGACCGCAATCGACCTGTAGCTTCGTTTCTCGATACGTCGTTTGGGCAAATGTCTTTCAAAGACGCGGACAGCGGCGAGCGATCAGGTTTGGCCATGATTGCCAAATTCGAAATCTTCACCGGCAACCAGCAAACGTTGCAGACGGGTGTCATAATGGGCTGGAAGAGAGTGTCAGCGACCAGTTGAACGGCAAAGTAGCCGAACTTGGGTCCAATACCACAAACGATAGACTGAATTCCATAATGAAATGCTACCGTACCGTACTGCAGCATATGGGGGAAGATGCAGACCGCCCTGGCTTGCTGAAAACGCCTCTAAGAGCTGCTCAAGCGATGCTCTTTTTCACGAAAGGCTATCAGGAAAACTTGGAAGGTAAATATCCCAACATGTGGTCCCAAAATGGCATTCATCTGTTCAGATATTGTCAACGAGGCCATTTTTGATGAAGACCACGACGAGCTGGTCATCATACGCGACATAGAGATGTTCTCCATGTGCGAACATCATTTGGTTCCATTTCTGGGCCACGTCTCCATTGGATACATTCCAAACAAGAAAGTAATCGGTTTGAGCAAGCTTGCTCGCATAGTAGAGATGTACAGCCGACGATTGCAAGGTATTATCGCAGCAGATGTTTGCGCCTAGACTGTTCTTTAAGCCTTATTTAGTTCAAGAGAGACTGACCAAGCAAATCGCCTCAGCCATTGTCCAGTGCTTGCAGCCGGTGGGTGTAGGGGTGGTCATTGAAGCAAGGTAAAAGTACTATAACCTCTTCTACCTATGCTCACAAGTGTTGCGCCCATTTTAAAGCCATATGTGCATGGTTATGCGTGGCGTGCAGAAGGCTTCGGCCACCACGACGACAAGCTGTATGCTCGGTTCGTTCAGAGAGGACGGCAAATCCCGCGAAGAGTTTTTGTCGCTTATTCGTGGACCAAAGTTTCTCGGATGAGTTACATGGTTTGAGAACGTCCTGAAAACATCCAAGCAGGCAGCAGCCTTTTTCAAAAACAATTCTTTTTCTTGTTTAGCCATTGTCGCTTCTATTAACCGAAAGGCACGTTTTATGGGTCAACAGATTAATGGGTTGCAAGTGATGTGCAATGTTTTTAACCTAATTTAGTCTGAACGACTTTTATTTCTGCTTTGATTGATTAACGGTTGAACGTATATAGTCATGAATTGCCAAACGATGCCACGGTCGCTAAGCTGACGTATTGAAAAGTTAATGCAACGCTTCTCCAGTTAAGCATAGTCTACAACGAGAAATAGGACTCCTGAAAATCGGACAGAAGAAGTGGCCGGCAAATACTAGACCAGATGAACCTACTGGCAGGTCGAGGTAGGTTCTCCGAGAGGATACCATGGAGATAAGTAGGTAACTTGCGAAAGAAATTTGCATTTTTTCTCGCATAGAAGTGTCAAGATTATCCTAAGGCATCAACATTGATCATATGTTCGCACTTGAAATAAATTGTTATTCAGACCAGTCGCGTTAATGCAGCTTTAAGGGTCATTACTGAAACTGAATACTCTCTTCGGTCGCTTTTGGTCGAATGCGCAAATTAAAAGTTTTGAACGCTCATTTACAAAGGAATAAAAAGAAAACTTTTTGTCAATTATGCTTAACTAGCATCAATTCAGAATACGCGAAAAACTCTAAGCGACATCCCAGAACATTGCACAACCAAAGTTTTCATGTCATGCTATTCCCTTTCAGGCGATAAATTTGTGCAAAGGCAAGGAAAAGTCGTAAACAAACCGGAGGCAACATTTTTTCGCTCAAAACCTAAAATGTTTAGTAGTACCTATCTACTGTTAAGTATACTGTATCAGTGCAAATCCAGCATTTTTAAATCTTGAATTTTGCGAATCGCTGTTCGCCTGCTCAAAATGTCCAGCTATTTGCAGCGAGACTAGTTTCCACTCACGCGAAAGCTAAGCAATGGTGGCTGTGATGCAACTTCATGATCAAGGACACAGGCGTCAACACTTTACTGCCGAAAACATGGAAGCGCAAAATTCCAGTTGTACAGTTGAGCAAACTGCTTTTTGAATTTTCAAAATAACATTTAACCTGAAATATAATTCAATTCAGAAATAAAGACCGTCGGTGTGTGTTCAAATTTTTGAATTTTGCTTAAAGTGTTTTCAGGTTATCCTTTAAGTGTTTTCAGGTTATCCTTATGCGGCAAGTTCCGACCGGAGAATATAGATTATGAGCGACAAGTAAGTAACCTTTACTTGTTATCGTTGAAAACGGAGCACGTGGCAGCTCCG
>KN538443.1:129007-147889 GCA_000797535.1 Trichuris suis
ATAATTATTATTATTATTATTATTATTATTATCGATCGAGCAACCGTCTTGTCTCGCATTCAGTCCAAAACACACCACATACTTGCCATGTCCCTAATCTCTCATTATCTACCGTAGTCTTAGTCACCTGAGCATCAGTTTTGCGAAATTTTATGCCAAGAAGGATATTCTGTCCCGCAAACGCTAAGGAAATTACTGCTCCGGATCCATCAAACATTTACCAAATAGAAACATGCGAACTTGCTCGTTGTGTGCCGCCAGTCATACTGTAACGTGAAAAATGCAGGTACTTCTATCGCTGGGAAGCGTACCGGCCATCCTTTTCTGCCCCTACTCGCGTGTATGAAGAACAGCTGCGATCTCAAGCGATGCGTGACGCTATAGCTTCTGTGCTCCAGTAATCAACACTCATTTTATCGATCACCATTTCGCGGCAACAAGTATTGCTAACAGTTCTGGCAATATCGCATTTCTTATTGCTGACGGATTGGCAAGGGGCCAATAAAGCCGTTCAAAACAAGATTCGCTAAGCTGTGTTTCGGATCTTTCCTATTTCATGCCCACCAGGCATACTGTAGCTTTTCCTAAGCCTAAGCCAAGCTACTGTGAAGACAGTTCCTGAGGCGTAGGCTTAGGAAAAGTTACAGTATGCCTGGTGGGCATGAAATAGGAAAGATCCCTGTTTCTATAAGCGACAAGAAATGTACTTGACTATCAAAAAG
The DNA here is from genome assembly GCA_000797535.1 of Trichuris suis. NCBI lineage: Eukaryota > Metazoa > Nematoda > Enoplea > Trichinellida > Trichuridae > Trichuris > Trichuris suis. The sequence goes on from KN538443.1 coordinate 129,730, forward strand.
CAACCAAGTGCGAATGCATTCACTATTTGTGGAACAAATGAACACAGCCGTAAAGCCTTGTACTTTTAGGCTCCGAAACGGCTCCTTTTGATCAGATTAGCTGTCAGGCAGAGAAGAAAACTTGATATCCAAACAGCATAACTCAATAACAAACATGTGCCTTTAGAATACATTTTAATGGGAAGTCAAAAATCAAAGAATACCGGACGAACATGCTTATCACAATTTAAACACGAATTTAAACGCACAGTAATCAACGAGAAATCGTTAAACGAGACCATAAGCATTGTTAGATGTTTTCCAGTTTTCGGAATAGCTTTATTGAAACGAATCGACTACCGACGGCGACGCAAAGCATCGTCGTAGCTTGGGAGATTGGACTTCTGCAACAAGAACATGACAGTAATTTAAAAGATGTTCAAGTACTTACCGGGGCATTAACTTCGTACGTTCCTTGATTCGGAATTTGTTGACCAGCTTGCTGACCTGCAAGTTGCGATCGTTAAGAAAATTGTAAATAATCGCATAGCTCACCTGGGATACCATTCTGCTGAACTGGATAAGGTGGAACAGCCGCTGAATAAGGAGGTGGATTGCCCATTGGGGCTTGTGGTGGAACAAACACGCCACCTGGCTGACCGCTGAAAACTCCCGTAAAAGGAGGAGCAGCCGAATAAACGTAGACATTGCCAGCTGCGCAAGAACATTATTCACATTAGAACGCCTAACATAGGCTACTTACGCGGAGGTCCGTCGGGAAAGGTTTGCACAGGGATATTAATACCATAAAAGTTTGTTCCTTGACAAGTGTAGTAGGCCGGTGGGGGACTGAAGAAGTCACCAGGCGGAGGGGCATATGGGGGTGGGCTGGCATACGTATGGATCTGACGGGCTTCAAAAAAATATTCAATTGATTCACTACTTGAATAAGAGATAATGTCTACCCAGTTCGACAGCATGCAGCATCGTTAAACCGAAATCAATGCAACCGCCAAGATGGAATGTCAGTTTAAATGTTGCTTCGCCAGTCCAGTTGCCATTCGGCTGTGCAAGCAGGACACCGTGCAAATAATTAGCCCCCAAAACAGGCTGCTCCAACTTCACATCCCTAAGACAATGAAATGGCATGGACAATGATTGCAGGCGGTCCTTAGGATTTTTCGCTGTAAACAGTATCTAAAGCAAAGCAACGGAATCAAATCTTCTGGAATACTCAACATGCAAAGGCAATACCCGGTGAGAGGTCAGGTACAAAGCTCCCTTCGTTTTCCCACGCAAAAGCTGTTCGTTCGATGACAGGTCCAACGTAACCTCTTTTGTATAGATTAACACTCTGTGTACATCGAGTCAGTACAGCTACGCTTACAAGTCAATATTTCGTGGCTTACATTTCGCCGTTGTACAAAATAACTCCGCGTCCATCAGGAGAACGGTCCACGTTCACAGCCATCGTTTTTCTGTGAAGCGAAAACTTAATCGGACCAAGCTAGCCTTAGCCAAGGCTTCTCCAAACTTGATTCATCAAGTTACACAGTAAACAAGATTAGCAGGTACACAATACGGTAATCTGAGATAAGCAGGTACACGGCTCTGTTATTGCGATGAATTTCGCGTGCGATTTGTTACAAATAAGTAAAAACGAGCAGAAAACGAATGGCAACGTTTTACTCTGCAAATCGAGATCTAATCCAAGCGAGAACGCAAAGTCTTGACAGTAACCGCACTCTTCGTGATCGTATAAACAACGGCGCCCCAACCGCTCGACGCGTCTCGATCCAAGGCGGACAACAAAGCTTGGGCGGTAACCTCGAACAGCGCATCTTCGTCCGTGTTCTTTTCCCAAAAGTTTTCGCACAAAGCGAACAATTGCATTTCGCCCGATCCGCTAGTGACGAAATCTTCCGGCGCCGTGACGTAACCGATCAAGTCCATAACGGCAATGTAAGGCTCGTAGTTGTTGTACGGGTCCAAGCCGGCAACTACGGGCTCACAGAAGTAAGGCCCAAAACGATGCTCGTACAACAGGTTGCTAACCATGCGTGTCAGTACTTTCGGTCTCACTTCGCGACCCTCTCGCAACTTGTACGCGTTCGTGCGAAAATGCATCTTGTCAACCACGGTTTGGGCGTCCGTCGCTAGTCCAGGAATGCCAAGAAAAAGTCTAGGCGCCATCTGGTAGATCTTTGGCTTGTCGGTCATTATAGTCAAGAATCGACTACCAAGACGCAAGTCGGATCCTATAGTGACGCACTCGTGGCCACGCATGGCTACCACGAGCCCGCCATTGTAAGACATTATGTCGTCCATTTTGGGAGGGAGAAAAATCTGAAATCGGGCGACAAAACTAAAGACAAGGCTAAAATATGATGCTCATGTTAGTTCATACTGTATGCTACCATTGTATTAGTTTAGATCAGCGGCGTGTGTGCGCGAAAACTGGCGAACCAAAAGATGACTAAGCCTTTTATGGTTTAAAGAAGGTGAGACTCGCCATTTGCATTATTCCTTTGAGACAGACTCGAAGTATATTGCAGATTTGGGCGTTCCCTTGCGCCGAAACTGTTGGGCCCGTCGCTAAGCTTTCCTTCGACGGCATGAAGCCCGAAAAGGACAAATCCGAAGTGGAAGTTTTGCTGGGCATGGTGGTGGACAATAGCGGCTGCGTCAATTGGTTAGCTCGTCGCCGGTTGCAAGCCTACCTTGAAGCCGCAATGGTAAACAGTTTGTCGTTGGCGTTGTCGAGACGCTACGAAATGCTGTTGTGGAATTTCTGTTTCAAAAACGTTATGGATCTGCGTTCAAAAAAAGGCCACAACGGAGTTGATTCCAACAAAGTGAACAGTGAGCTTTGCTTTTCACCTGCGATACCGACGGCAGAAATTCCTTCCCACATCATAGGAAGTTTGAACAGTTTGATGTTGCGATTAATTTACAGATACAATGCTCGCGGAGAACGCATATTCAACACTCAGTACATAGGTACGGGCCCGTACGATATCGAACCGATTAAGGGAATAAGGCGTAGTGATTACTTGTACGCAATACAGTTTTGTTTGGTACACATTGGCGATGTTATGCGTCACCAAAGGTACATGAAGGAAGCACAGTCATATTACGAGAAGGCGCTCAGTGTTAGCACCCATTATGGGCACCCCTATAATCAACTTGGTATTCTGGAGACTGTTGGCGACAAGAAGTTGGCTGCCGCTTATTTTTACACGCGCGCTCTTCACTGTACAGTTTCGTTTGCGAACGCTGGCGTCAACCTGGAACGACTTTACTTGTCCATAGACTTAAACGAGCCGGCATACGATAGCTTTCCGCATAACCTATTGCAGATACAAGCCGCTCTATATTTGGATCGTCAAGTTGACATTGCGGATAAGCTTTTTGAAAAAGTTGCTCACACGATTGTTGAACATGTCCAACTTTGCACAATAAGGGAATTTGAATTGATGCAAGTTTTCCTCACTTGTCTTGGCTGTCTTCGAAGAGTAATGACAACAGGCGAGACGAGAACCATCGCCAGGTGGCAGTCGCGTCGTTTGCATATTTTGGCGGGCTTTTTGCAAACTGTGCTCGTCGACTTGCTCGAATGCGGATTGGAGTTTTTGCTGAAGCACGCGCCCAATGTGCTGTACACCTTTTGCAGATGGGCTCAGTTTGATTGGCCAAAATTGTTGCACATGAACGACTTCATTCGGGAAGTTCGCTTTTTGAGGCCGCTTGTGGAATTGCTGAAGAACGGCCAGAGTAGGTTGAACATTTCCCTAAAAGAGTATAATAAGTGGAATGACCTTCCTCTGCCGACGGATCGTCTGCTGGAGGGCTTTCAGCCGCTTTCTTCCTGTCACGGATCGTTGGACCTTTCGGTTGGCCAATTTAGAGGAGTTGCAGAATATCCCGCGCAACAGACTTTGCTACTGCTTCGTCTCATGCAGTTTGGCGCTTTCGTGTCGGAGTGTCTTTGCGACAAGAATTTACTGGACGTCAAAGTAAGCGAAAACGAGAAGTTGGAGTACGACTTTCAAAGTTGCACAGTGTATACTATTGACAGTACTCCAAATGATAAGCAGGTAGTAGTTGACGATGTTTGCCAGTTGAAGCAAAGCGTTGAGCAGGAGTCCGAGTCTGCCGTGTTGCCAATGGTTAAAGCGTTGAAACGCGACGCGGAGAAAGCCAAGAGAAATCATTCTACGCAGAAGGCGTTGTTGACAAAAAAGAATTTGTTTCTCAAAGAGGGAAGAGTTTTTCTTTCCGCTTCGGACATGGAAGCTTCATTGGCTAAAGGTTGTTGTCGATTGAAGCTTGCGTTGGGCAAGAAGGATCAGCTCCATACTGAAAAGGTGCAGAATGGGGGCTTCCCAGTAGTTCATCCAACCGCGCCTGCCCCGCCCAGTGTTGAGGTAGCCGAACTGCTGTATTTATTAGATATTAGGCGCAAAGAAAATGGCGCCGGCGAAGCGAGCAACGAAAGTTCTATTGGGAATATTTCCAGTTTGAATTGCTCTCAATCGAGTGGCTATGGTGGAGAGGTAGCAGAATTTGCCTCTAAGGAAATTGATGGAGAAGTCAAGTGGCAAAGCTTGCCATCTTCGCCATTTGATGTCAACAATGTTGTCCAGAAGCCTCGCACTTCGTCGATGCACTTCATGAGCGTTCAAGATCCCTATTTCAAAGCGGTGCAGTCAACAGAGTCGTTCCTGAATGGACATAGTCAGCAGTACAGTAAGACTTGTTGGTCAACTTTTCGCGAACCTGTCAGCTGGAGAAATGGTCCAATGAGAGGATGGCCGAATGCGGATTGGGCTTATCGCAAATCGCCAGTAGACAACAACACCGATCCGTTTGGGAATAGTTCACCCCTGTCGCCGCTTGATCGACCACGCGCCGGTCAGTTAAGACCAATTGGCTTCGAACGGAACCGTCGTTTCAAGTCGGCAGCCCCGTAGAAACGGTTATACAGATTTGGGACTTTTCTCGGTTAAGTCAAAAAACGCAGCGGTTTCTTTTGGATGTGAATCTGATATTTTCGGTCGTAGTGGATCGATGTACCGGACGTGATATGTTGACCAATGCTGGTTTAGACGGATTGATTGGTTCAGGACTGGTACATCCGATGCACTGCTTATACAGCTACCGATGTGGGCAGGCCGAGATTCACGTACACTTGAAATGACTGGTTGACGTGTCATCCAGCTTTGGCGATGTAATGCGCAACTAGTTTATTTAAGTTCATTGCCTCTGTGGGATTCATCAGCGCAATGATATGTATTTAACGTAAGGTGATTCTAATGACGGACCGTTATGGTTGTTTATATAATAGTTATGGTAAGTGTTCGTACGTTGTTTAAATTTAGATAACTTAGCCAAGCATTCGTTGGTGTCTGTCTGTCTGTCTTCAGTAACGCAGTAGTTGGTTAAACATACTTAGCTATGGCATGTATTCACACAGGTTTGCTTCGCAGGTGTTTATTGTTAACATTTAACCGTGCTTTGGGTGTAGTAAAATGTTTACGCATTTCAAAAAAGTTTCATTCACTTAAGGGCAGTGCGCGTATAGAGCAGCATGTCTTGGTCATTGAGCCATCTCGCCAAGTTAAATGTCGCCTGCGTCGTTTAGCCATCCTTCAAATCGTGTAGCGTAAACCCGAGGAAAGCGATTGCCGCAAATCAATTAGGCGCAAAATCCCTTCTTGTCTCGGGCGTTTGCACAATTTTAATATAAATCTTAGAACTCAAGCGGCCTTTCTACGCACGGCTGCGGGAACTGCGCTGTTGTCGATTATTCTTCCATTTACTGTGGTGGTAATGTACCGGATCAACATTTTTTGCATTACTACCTTAGAATCATTTAGTGATACTGTAGCTGTTGTCCTCTGGTTCACCTAGAGAAGCAAATGGCACGTCGTATGTTTCTTTTTCACCACGTCAAAGAAGATAAGAATATCTTCTGCACGTTACCTGCAGCTGTCCGTATTCTTGACGTTAACAGGAAACGTTTAAGTAAGCAAGCGGTAGATCTCATGAGAGCTGGATGTCTGGGATGCGGCACGTTAAGGATTTTTTAAGAATCACGCAAAAATAAAAAGCGGACATTACAAGGCTACAGAGCGAGGGAAAATGCAATCGCGGTCGTGTTAGCGTGATGTGTACCTGCAAATCATTTATCCCTCGCGCTTATTCCGCCCTGATGGCTGTACGTTGAAAGAAGCGGTTTCATGATGTTTGGTCGGTTTAATGAAAGGTATGTAGATTTAAAAAAATGAATCGATGCAAAAATTAGATTATCTGGTCCATTAGGGTACTAGTTGGAATCTATTTCAGATAAAGCCCACGTAAATTAGCGACGAGCTTATCTTAAGCTTATATCTTATCTTAGGCTGACGTGCATATAAAATTGCGGTTGCAATGTTAGCGGAAGATGAAACTACAGTTTTTTGCCGCAGCTTTCAAGTAAGCTTTTCATTGTTCGCGTTAATAACTTTAATTTAAAATATTCTAGATCGCTATGATTCTGTATGTAGAGACGTCGCTGATACGTTGACTCCTTTGGGTGCTATCAGCATAGCTTCCAGTTCGCGCGAATTGTTTTTTTCTGCCGTGTAGAAGTTGAAGCGGGTTTACCGAAGCGCTTTGAAAGACTACATATACGGACTCACAATGCGTGAGCTGTCCAGGTAAAGTTTTCTTCTTAAAAAAAATTTGTGCAGCCTTTAGTGCTTTTCGTACGCAATTTGATTTCGCGCATCCATATTAGGGCAAAAAATATTCATATCGGTGAATGCTTTGAGACAAAGACAACCTCTCCACAAGCGTATATGATGAATTGGACGCTTAGGCTTTGGTGAGGGCGGAACCAGATAGCCAGCAAGCTTACAGTATGACAGTGGGCCCCAAACAGACAAGATTCAAATTACGCGCCAAATTAGCTTATATAGTGAGGAAAGGTGGTTCCAATCGCTTGAAGGGAATTGCCGTACAGTTTATTTTGTTTTAAAAGTAACATTCCCTACCGGCATTAACGTTTATAGAGTAAGCATGCTTAGCAAAGTTTTCACTTTCTGGTTTTAACACGATGCGGCGAAATGCCTCTTAAATGGTTGGATGCCAAACTTCCTTGCTACTTCCCCTCACAGAACTTCAAAGAAGCGTCAAAGTTTTGCTTTGCATTTCCTACCGTAACTAATTATGCAAATTAGCATCGCATACATTAACCGACGAGATAGGCATATTTGTACTTTGTAATTTTCTCTAATTGTTACTTGCTGCAAGTGCCAGTGTCTTCAATATTCTGAAATGCTGCCATTTCAACGGCTCCTGAAGTAACAATGCCGCGTTTTTCTGCTTCACAGCTCATTACAGAAGTAATTTTTGCATACATCTTTGTATTAGTCAGGTCTGCGTAAGTTGTATGTGGGGAAGCGAGTAGGTAGTTTCAAAAAGGTTGTCGCCAGTCTATGCATGACAATTAGCATAGGTAGTGCTCCTTCTGAGAATGCAGTAGAAGGCTTAAAACTTAGGGGACATAGAGAAAACACAAAGCAATGCATTTGTTGCGCTACACGAACTCCAGCGGATGAGAGTTGTCTGCTTTGTTAACTGATAACAATGTCGACTAACTGTTGCATCCTGCATTCCCTACAGTATGCTTCTTCTAAAGGCGCCCGTTGAATATGGCATAAAGAATGGTCGAACTAAGCAGCCAATCACTTTGTTTTTGTCTTTGTCCTTGTTGCAGCAGTCGTCTTCAATATTTCTTGTTGTAACGAAAAGGTAGATAACACTTTTGGCTTTCCTGCTCTGCCAACGGGAGTCGAGGTGAAATTAAGCTTTTATTTGCGTGTTTAGTTACCATGCTCCCGTAGCTTGTTTATTAGCGTTAATTTAGTTATTAGCGACTGTCTTCAACATGACTAAATATCTTCGGAGTCTTGTTCGATGCTCTCGTCATCATATTCTTCCGCTTCAAACTCGGTCTCCTCCGAAAATTCATCTTCTCGTTTGAATTGCGTTAGCACATAGGCCACCACGTCTTCGTCCCATTGCGAAGGAATTTTAGATTGGCTCTTTTCCTGTGCAGGCGCAAGCTTCGCTCTTGACGCATAGAGTCTCCATTCGTTCTTGGCCCGACATATCAGGGGACAGCCGGTGGTCTGAAAGTCAAGGAATCATCGGAATTTCAGGAATGCCGTCAGCTGAAATTGCTTACGTGAACAATGGGTTTTCGGGGCTGCCTTACGCAGTACATATAGCTCGTATGAAATTGGCCAGGAAACGCTTTCAGGCAGTAGGTGCTGTCTATCAGTCGAACTTGAAAGTTATGAACTCTTCCACTGGCATCCAAGCCCGCCGTGTAACAAATGCTGCCTTTTGGCGGCCTTTCTCCTTCAACAGTTGATACAGGTTGTCGCTTGCTTACGGTAGTGTTAATATGGTAAAACAGAGATAAGGTAGACATGCCAAGTCGTTTATAGTTTCTGAAAAATATATGTTCGGTCTTTGTTCTGACCGTTATCACCATTGGCTTAATGTCGCTGCGACCCTTTTTAGTTCCAGTATATATATAGACGACGTGTCCGCTTCTAAATGAGATGCAATTTATGATGCTGCATTTCTTTGCGGCACAATCGGTACCTTCTGTTTATTCCTTGAACGTTTGTCACTAATATGCTTTCCGTAGGAAAGTCAGTTAAAAAGGTAGCCGTACCGCTGATCGTCGGTTTATAATGGTTTCTTAATGTTATTACGTGTGCTACAATTCCCGCCGAGGGACCAATAGCCGTTGTAGCATTCTGAAAAGCAATGGAATGTTTTAAGCGGGACAAAAAATGCGCGGGTAACATTTAACATGGACCAGTGGACGCTTGCGCGGCTAAATAGCCTGCTGTATTTCCTTAAGAAATGCAGGTTCGTGTTGAAATACAAGAAGTTAAATTGTAACAGAGTTGCTTACTGCAGTTGACCATCAGTGCAAACATACATACTGATATACAGATGGCTTACCACAGAGCTGTTTGGATAGAGTTTGGCAATCAAGTTGAACAGTTGGCCACTTTCTGAACTGACGAATTCGCCAAGTTCCATTTCTAAACGCTGATCGACTAATAAAATACATAAATGGAGATTTTGTACAATCTTTACCTCTTATTCCAAATTCCGAACTTTCTTCTCCTTCTTCTCCTTCGTTCTCAAGTTCAGGTGGAGTCGAATTGTCTTGGTGTTGTACCCGCGTTCTTATCAGACGGGACGATAGGATATCCGCGAAAATTGCTCTTTTTTTCATAATTTTATTCGATCCCCCAATTGCGTCGAATTCATTGACGAAAACACCATACAAAAATGCCACTCCATTGGCTGCGCATACGAGCGGTCCGCCGACGTGCTGAAGCAAATTATTATAGCTTGTGGCTTACAGGTAATTTTGCTTACATTGACGTTTTTGAGTTTTTGCTTCGTGGCGCACACACCGTAGCCTTCTACTTCTTCGTGATCATATCCCGAGCACGGAAACGACCTATCTAGCAATGCGTGGTATTCTCTTACGCGTCTTCTGGTTGTCATATATCCGGTTACGTAGCAGTATTCCGGATAAATGGGAACGACTTCCGTAGCCAAGCAGACGGGTTGCGCATTTTTGCCAAAAGTAATTGGCTTTTCAAGTTTTAAGATGACCGTAGGCATGTCCGAGTAGATGTCGTCAAGTAGAAATGCTTCGACAACTTTTGTTTTGAACAAGCCGCGGTGGGCCCCTTTTCGGCCGGACAGTTTGGCCGCCACCATCATGTGATGAAATTTAAACTTCCTTTTCCTTGTCAAGTAGTTGTCGTTGCTGGAACAATTTTTGCATATCATCCTTTGAAAAGCCGCGCGGAAGCGTATTATTACTAGTCAAGGCAGTTGGACGATGTGATCACGTGTCTTGACTCGTTCGAGTGATGCTGGTCTTTTTCCAATTGAACAATAACGCCAAGGCATTGCATTGCTCCACGATATGGTTTTCTTCTATGCATTATGATAACGTCCCAAGGCATGGGCACTCCCGCGTAGAAGTAACTATCCATCGACACGTTAAATTGCCCTGGGTTGCCACATTCAACGTTCGCATACTGAAAGCGTCAAATTTAGCATATTGAATGCAACTACGTTTTCAGCACTATATTTTCATGTTTTATATATAATCGTAAACCCATTTAGAAGTACTAACAAAAGCAATAATAGTAATATGAAGCTGGACCCATCGTAAGTGAGATGTGGATAGGGACGCCTTGCAAGCTTCGTATTCGTAATGTTCTTGTTACTACCTTAAATGGGCTTAGCGTGATTTCAATTGCGGAAACCTGTATAATCATTGAAAAAGACGCGTATTCCGCTTACTGTTAGTATGTACGAGTGATGTGAAGCCTTTGTTCTTATATAACCTACAGTGAAGCATCTCCAAGTGTTAATTGGCAAGAAAACGATATGACAGTCAATTTTATCTGACTGAAACTACTGAAGTGAATAATATTCGAAAGTTTATGTTAAGGTCGTTTCTTGCTCCTAATTTTATTTGTAGGCAGCTGCGTAGGTCTTATTTGTGTACGCCTAAGTTTGTCAAAACAAAATCGCATACCGAAAGCTCTGTTTACGTTAAAAGATGAAATTAAGGGTAGAATTAATTTAAATTTTTTTTTTGTCGGCTCTTCGAGGTTGATATTTTTATGGAAACAGGAAGTCACCTCAGCGCAGCCTTAAGCAGCGCCAAGCACTTGTTTGAGCAATGCTTCTTAAATAGTTGAGTGAATGCATCATTTTCTAACAATAACTTTACTTTGCCGTGTATGCTATGAAGGTATGTTCTTTTAAGGGCGGCAGTTGAGCTTAGAATCTGCGTTCTATTTACAAGCATGACAGATGTTTCAGAACAATTGTTGCTGTCGTCGTCGTCGTCGTCCTTTGTTAGTGAGTACGCTGAAAGCGTTTAGAGAATTTCTATTCAAAGGCTACGTCTCAAAGACTGCCGTTACGCTGATGACGGTAAGAGTCGGTTGTGGAAGTTTCAGACAATAAACCATTTCCCAATAGTATCTTCTGCCTCGTCAAATGCAAGCACCAAATGGTCATTGAAAAATACAGATGGCGCTCCAAGGAGCAAGAAAGCATGTGGTGCTACTAGTTGCTAAGTCGTCCTAACGAAAGACAGTTTGGACAGTTCTTTCCTCCTGAATAATTTATTTGTTGCATAGATATGGTGTGACCACTTTTTGCCTATTTTAGACAGCTTGAAAGTCACTGCTTCTACTTTCTCAAAAACGCAATGCTAAACAGTATATAATATATCCTGCAAGCTTATCTCTGACCAATGTATGAAGAGCCTAAAAATCAATAATGGATATGAATGAGAAAATTCTTCTGCCTCTATCTTTTCCACGATATGGAATTGATTTTGACAGTCTTGCCGGTTATGCGCCCCACCGTCATACTGTAAGTTTTCCAGCCAACGTGTTCCGTCCTTCCCTGAGCCTAAGCCTAAACGTAAGGCTTATATTTTGGCTTAGGCTTAGCTAAGGGCAGAACAGGATAGCAGGCATGCTCATGAGTAAAGGCAGAATAGAATGGCTGCATGCTTGCCAGAAAGGAACCTGCATTTCTTAGATGGTGGGGCGCATAACCTGGACAAGATCTGATTTTGACTTCTTCTCGGAAATGCGGTTACAGGCAGACGTTCTATTATCCGCAATTCTGAAATTCTAGCGTTTTTAAGTGCCATCTCTGAATCGCACATGGAAATCCCGCTTAGAATATTTTAAAAGGTTTCCCATATGCTATGCATTCCAGTTTAGCGTGAGTATGAATGAATCCTTCTGCCTGACCCCTGAGGGCGTTCCGGATAAGAAAATATCTATCTGTTTTTCCTAAGGAACGCTATATTGGCCGTATAAGTAGTGTGACGCTGCTTGTATTACAATAGTGTGATCGAAATATGAAGGCTAATTAGCTCAGGATGGTAATGTGCTAACTGAACTTTCGGCATCTTAAAAACTCTGTAGGATACTTGGAAGACTTAGCGATTGAACGCTTTTCGCTTATTGACCACCCACTTACAAGCGGGGAATGTATTCTACGCTTTCAAGTCGAACTATTCTTTTGAGGATGCCTATTTGTTGATCCACAATGTTGAAATAGTGTAGAGAAGCAGACTAAGGAAGCCTACTTCAACTGTCTCTGCATGTTGACCATAGTCTATTTGATCTAATGATGTCATACTTACTTTTACGTTATCGCTTACATTCTTTGCTTTTATGCTAAAATGACCCTTTGTAGAAGGAACAATAGCTCCGCTACCGTATCCTATCTTAACAGGAAATAATAAGCACCGATCGTCCTGCTTTAGTTCACCATCAATTGGGCAATGTCTGCTCGTACCGAAATTCATTCCAGCGTATCTGTCTTTAAGCATTCCCTCATGTTGGCTGATCACAAATGAGGGAACTATGGGCAGACTCGTTGCTTTCTTGGTTGAACGTAGATTTGCATATTGGCGCCACAGTATTAATAACTGCTAAAGGACGGAGTTGAAATACCTCTGCGTACAGATGGTTTTTTAGAACTAATTAACTGTAATGAAATGCAGGATGTTTTTTCCCCATATTCAGCTTTCGGGATATACAACTGATCCCGTCTTCAGCGTTTTCATATTAATCACGAAAGCGGCATCATTGATAGTTTAAAGATAGCGAACAAGTTTAAACCATAACTATTCGGCTTGTTGCTATTCGGCACTGCTTGTATTAAAATAAAATCGAAACAAACGGGATGAAGTTCACGTAAGCGAAATATAATAACTTATGCGTGAATATAAATAACGCGTAAACTGAAATAAGAGAAAGTGAGTTAAAAATGAAAAGGAGAGTTAAATACAAGTGTAGATAAAGTACAATAACATAAAATACTTTTACTTTCACATATTCTATTTCATTCCATTTTCGTTTGTCTATCACTTTGTAATTCCTCTTATTTCAATTTACGTTATACTATTTATTACTTTTACTTATATTCATCCACAGAGGCTATTACATTTCCCTTACGTAACTTCAACTCATTTCTTTCCATCTTATTTTAATAGAAACAATTGCCAACACCCATATGCCGAATAGATATGGTGTAAACCGTTGATTATCCTTAACTATCATGGAACACTCCAACGATGTCACGTTTATGATTCTTCTGAAGGCAGATTATTGGTATCCCGAAAGTTCTGAAACGTTTTCGCAAGTAAAAGACAAAAGTGCGTGCTTTTATGCAAATTGATTAATTGAACTTTAAATGCATACTTGCTGTTGATCTTTAACGGCAAATTCTTCAGCCTGGTCCGTCTCTTCTTCATCCTCTTCGGGCTTCTGAAGCACTTCACTAGTGATAACATGGAAACGGTTGCAGTTACACTTACTCCATGTTCGTAACTATTCTCCTCCAAATAGGATTGGCTTTCGTTCGACTGCAAAGTGCACACGTATGGTCTTTGTTATCAATAGTTGCTGCGCTTTTTAATTCAGACAGAAAGCACATACCTTTTCGCTGCTCGTACTGTCAGCATCTTCAACTGCTTCTTCGATGTTGTTCACTGATTTCTGGAATATATGTCGGATGTCCAATAGTTTTTGAAAATTGCTGCAATTATTTTTATACGCAATTCTAGTCAGCCTTGAATAAATGCGAAGATAGCGTAGCGCATTGCTACTTTGTAATTTAATGAGAACGTATTATTAGTAAGTTTTCTTTTAGCAGCTTATAGAACGCTTCTAATTAATGTTAAGGAAGCAACTACCTTGTTTGTTTCAACAGCCGATAGACTTCCGCTAATGGACAACAGCAGCAGAAGCACCACTGCTATAAAGGTAGTCATATCTTAAGTGGATTGCTGTTCTCACTGTCGTATACAGCGTATTCTTGTCGCTTAGGGTTGCTATTTATTTGCCTCTATATGTCACATAGTAAATGTTTGCTTAATGCCATAGTGATGCTGGAGCTTACCGCTTTGTTAACAAGCATTCGCTGCAGCATCAAAGTGCCAGGTCATTCATATTCAACGTCACAATGTCGTTGCTTTCCCGTTCGGTGCGCTATTATTCTTTTTTGTAGCTTTCTCAAATTGAAAACCGCCTATTGGGCACCTGTTCGAACTGTCGCTTTCCGTCTTCAGCGTAACAAAGGTGGTAGTTAAGAATAGTGTTAACGTATCCAAATGAAACGACCCCGACGCAACTTAGTCGGCGTACGACGTCACCATACTGTATTAGGAGCTTTTATCTGCGTGTCAGCTTGTTCTCTCTTGTTCTTTTGTCCTCCAGCTTTGTTTAGCTGTCGATTACAAATACGTACGCAATAGTAAGCTGGCAGTTTATTTGCGTAATGTTTATGCAGAAAGTTATTTTGATCTATGGGCGCCCATTCAGTAGAGCCTGCATTATTTATCCTGTGCTTAATGTATAGCGTCACTCCTGACTGTTCGTTTTTTAAAAAACTTTTACTGTCACCCCAATATTTGAAATTCTTATCTTTATGTTTATGTGCCCCGCCTTGGAAATGACCATTGTAAAACAACTGTAGCGCAAATAAGTGACGTGATCGTTTGATCGAGGTAGGCTATTTAGGATTGCAACACAAGCAGTGCGCGATGAATCATAATTTGCTTGTTTGCTTATAGTCGTAACAGCTGATTGCAAAATGCCTAATCTATGAAAGATTTAATGGTTCCGTGACCTAGTTGGACCTGTGTCAAAATCCTGTACTATCAAAATCCCGAAAGAGTGACCATAGCGTAAGTAATGAGGAATTCTCCCTAAAAAGAGGATGTTGCGTAATTTCAAAAGCTTGCATATTTTTCCGGTATCTTAGGGTCACCTTTCTGAAATTGGAAAACTCACGAAGATTGAGGTCTTGATCCAAAGGTAGGGTCGAATGGCAGGAACGCTGAATGCTTTAAAATGCAGAAAATGAGGCCCTTACCCTGAAAGGTCGCATATCTGATTGTCAGAAATTTGAAATCGTATAAATAATAGGAAAGATTAAAATTTCGGGACGAAATGGAAAGGCCGAATGGGTCGACAGATTGGGTAAGTCAAAATCCCGAACGCTCTGATGCTGATTGGTCGAATTTCAAAAGATCCTATTTCACTGAGTTTTAGCGTATGAACTGATGAGCTAATGGGAAAGGTAAAGGGAATATGGTTTGTCGACCCCCTAAAATGCCGAAGCTAACCTAAACCCTAATTGTGCTGCGATACTTTGTACAAAATTATCACTCAGCAGTTAACGCAGAATGAAACGGGAAAAGAAGAGGAACAGCAGCTACTGCAAAGTCCTCAATGCAAAACTATTTTTTTACTACTCGAATACATCCCTTATTCAGCAGCTCCAAGTGCTCCGCTCAAAGCACCATCCATGTCCTTAAGCGTGGATCATTTAAGGCTTTAAAATTTTCGGGATTTCGATAATTCGGTCTTTTCGGGTTCGGGATTTTTTGTTTCTGGCATATTGATATTTTAGGATTTTGACCTTTCGAGATTTTGAACCGCATCAAATCTGCTCCACGCTTGCGCGAAGTTTTCTCAGACGAGAACTGCGTCGACCGTTACATGTATACATATTAGTCAGAGAAAGCAGTGAACCAGTTGCATCGCTAAGAAACTCTCATTCGGGCTCCCGACTTTAATCGAATTTCATGGAGAACAATGCACCTCGAAATTTTGAAGCCAACGATCTCGAAAAGCTAAAATTCGGGATTGCCAAACTTGAGATGCTTTCTTTTGTTCTTCCCAGTTGATGTATGCCACCTAAGCCTTGCATGTAATGCTTATGTTTAGATTTAGGCTTAGGTGGTGCACATTAGCTTCGAGGAAAAGGGGAACGCAGTCAAGTTTGGTGATTCGGGATTCTTGCCTTTCGGGAATTTGTGGTAGGCTTCTTCGCTTCCCTCTAAGAACCAAACGCATCTTTTCTTCAGCGCATAGCAGACGCGGGAAATAGGAGATGGCTGATCTTGAAAGCAAAATTAGTAAAACTTGAAAATTCGAAAGTAACGGGTTGTCTCCACAGCATAACATGCATACATGAGCACCCGTCAAGATTTTCTCCTGATTTGACCATTGCGGATGGATGGAGACTAAAAGCAGAAAGCTCCGGTGTTGGTAATATTCGGTTCCGTAAATAAAATCTACATATTGTGGAATTTGTTGAGATGTATCATTGATTAGGCTCATAATTCTTAGTAGGTTTAAACGTGAGGTTTTTTTAGAATTCTTATTAGCCTATTGAACGCATCTAAAGTGAATGAACCTTATTAATGAATTATTTAGTGTGTGTAAACAGCCTGCAACGTTTTTTTGCTTTTCGAACTCACGTATTAGCTGAACATCAATCAGCGGTTTTCTCTAAGGGTTGCGTATTTTTCAATTACAACAGCCAGAAACTTCACCATCTGTCGGCAATGTTAGCTTAGCTTTTGTTGCCACTGTTGGACGATGGGTTTTTTAATTAGCGCTGCAGAAAAATTATGCGCTGCAAACGTAATATTATCGTTGTAAAGGTGCGGACGCATTTTTAACATGGGTTGCGTTGCGAATCCCGAAAATCAAAATTCTGAATTTTCGTAATCCCGAAACCTTTCTTCGCTCCAAAATAAAGAAGAATCGTACGTAAGGTTTGTTATTTACAATTGCGGAAAGGAAGTTTTATGGTTTTCATGCCGCTTGGCTGAGTTTCGGGATTCCGCCCCTCAGTAGCTCCAGCTGAAAAGCATTGCTGCACAAAACACTTTATTTTCAATTTTATCAATCGAACCTCTAATTACGCGAAATATACACGAAAAAGTGAATATAGCGCCATGAATATTGACCTGACGTCATAAATTGCCCGGAAAACGCGTTAGCGATTACCATTAGCATAAATGATATGATTTTCACGTTCTAACATATCCCCGCTACAGGAAAGGAAGATGGGAGAAAGCAAAAGCGAAGAAAACGGCAGGCAGGGTCCTTTGGTTACAGAATTCTGGTATTCGGGATTGTAATCCCTCACAATTTTGATCATTCAAGATTTCGATTTTCGGGATTTTGCATGCGACTATTTTTAATGAATAGCTTGCATATGGGCTAAATAATAGGTGAGTACACGTCCTAACTGTATTGTCCTGTCCTGTCCATTAATAATCGTCACCATTATTGGTGACATCAATGTTATTATTGGGTAGTACTCAGTTTTAAAGAGAGACTTAGATTTTGGACCGCAACTCTTCCGCAAAAAGGGCGTCGTGTAATTTCATATAATGCATAGCATATACTTAGCTTCACTGGACACAGCATGCTTTTATTAGGTAACACTTTTATTATGGAATGTCGGCCATTGAGTTGGGTGCTTCCGGACTCAGACAAATGTCCAGCAGAAGCCCATTTTGCATGCCGAATTACTTCCGCAGTTTGCGTCCGTAAGGCACCGACCGCCGAACCTTTTTGCCTGCTGGCAAGATTGTTTTGCGTTGCAAAGTTTTGCCCCTTCGCATTCGTCATGCTTCATGCAACCAACTTTCCAACATTTTGCATTTTTGCAAAACGCTCCCTGCTGACAATCCCTATCTTCGTTGCAGTCATGAGCGGGTACGGACATTTTGCAACGTTTCTCCACGCACAATTCGTTGCCAGGGCAATTTGCGTGAGTTTCGCATTGACCTTCTGAAACGAATTGTTGGGGATGAATGTCCGATTGGCAAATTTTACGTTAATACGATCAGTGGGAAAATTCCCCTTTTCGTTAGCATAAAGTAGAAGCAGAGAGTAGTGTTGCGGTTACTTCGTTATTGACTAAATTGAAGTTGACTCTTACCAACTGGAGGTTCATACTTCTTCCAGCACAAACCGTTCCTGCACACCTGCGTAGGGTCGCATGGTTGTGAAGCGCTGCAAGCTTTTTCCGTTGGCTCCGCATCTACGCATACCTTATTTTCACACACTTGCGTGCTAGAGCAGTCGGTGTGGCTTTGACAGGCATTACTAGGTGGAGGCGTGGGAGTGACAGGTTCAGGTGCAGGAGTGGTAGGTGCAGGAGTTGGAGGCGCAGGAGTAGGAGGTTCAGGAGTGGGGGGTTCAGGAGTGGGAGGTGCAGGAGTTGGAGGTGCAGGAGT
>KN538444.1:71937-82431 GCA_000797535.1 Trichuris suis
AGAGCAGATGTCTTTCTGGGACTCCCTTTCCAGCAAAAACTACTCACTCTTCATTCCTGCTGCATAAATAGCCGTGCGTTTTCTCCAGCGCTTCACTATTCCGACTTCGTGTTGCTCGTGTTCCCCTACTCTGAGGTTAGCGAGTCTTTCGTCTTCGTTGTCTGTTCTGTGCATTTCTCCTTTCCAGCTGCTATCATCCGAACTCGTTTACGAACTTCAAAGAGCCCGACATGCTTACAGACGCGCACCACTTCCACTGAGAGCAGGTGCCTTTCTGGGTCTCCAGTAAGAGCAGATGTCTTTCTGGGACTCCCTTTCCAGCAAAACTACTCACTATTCATTCCTGCTGCATAAATAGCCGCTCGTTTTCGCCAGCGCTTTACTGTTCCGAGTTCGTGTTGCCCGTGTTCCACTCCTCTGAAGTTAGCAAGTCTTCGTCTTCGTTGTCTGTTCTGTGAAGGTCTTCTCCGTGGACTACTGCGTATTGCTAGTAAGTGCACTTCACTGCACATGCCACGGTGCAAAGTTAAATGAACAGCGTTTAACAGATACATCGATGGCTGACGCAAGGCGCAAGTGTCGACAGTACAGTAGGGAGTATCTGCAACTGGGTTTCATCTGCTCTCCTAGAAATCGACTGTTCCCTGTGTGCGTGATATGTGAGAGGGTTCTGTCGAATGAGTCAATGAAGCCATCCAGGCTGAAGGAACATCTAACCAAGGTGCACCCTGAAAAGTGCGGAAAGGACGTGGCCTACTTCCGTGAGCTACGAGATAGAATCTTGAAAAGGCGGGCACTTCTGGGTATGATGACTTCTGATACGCGTCTCGAGCGTGACGGTCTACTAGCTTCCTATGGAGTGGCGCTGATGATTGCCAAGTCTGGCAAACTACATACAATCGGAGAGCGGTTGCTGCTCCCGGCTGTAAGTGAGGTTTTGCGGACTATGCTACGCCAGCCTGCAGCGGACATTGTCAAGAAAATTCCGCTAAGCAACGACACCGTGAAAAGACGAATTGACGTAATGGCAAAGGAGGTGGAAGACAGGTTATGCAATATTTTGAGAAACACGGAATTTTCGTTAGGGCTGGATGAATCGACGCTGTCGGGCAACGGAACGATACTGTTAGCTTACGTTCGCTTCATAAACGATGAGCAACTGAAGCAGGAGTTTTTGTTTGCAAGGAAGCTGAAGACTGACGCGAAGGGTGAATAGATCTTCCCCGTGGTCGATGACCTTTTTAAAGAAAAGGGAATACCGCTTAAGAATATAGTGGCCGTCGCCACTGATGGCGCCCCGTCGATGGTCGGTTGCCATCGCAGATTCGTCGCACGTCTAAGGGAAGTTGCACCAGACACTTTAGCGGTCCATTGCGTTATTCACAGGCAGCATTTAGCCGCTAAGCGCCTCAGTCACCGTTTGAACGGATCGTTGCAGTACGTCATCAATGCAGTCAACAGAATTAAAAGCAATTCTTTGAAGGATAGATTATTCTGGCGTTTGTGCGAGGAAAACGACGAAGTATTTAGTCGGCTACTCCTGCACACTGAAGTTCGATGGTTGTCCAAAGGTGCTTGCCTAACGAGGTTTTATGAATTATTCGAATCAGTTCTTCTATTTTTTGAAGAAGAAGACCCCACGTTGCGTGATTATCTGAGAAGTCCTGAAACCGACATCGCTTATTTGGCTGATTTATATTTCAAATTCAACGAAATGAACGTGCAGTTGCAGAAAGGTGAGCTGAACTTGATTACGTCAAAGTCTGTTATCTCGGCGTTCGTGTCTAAGCTGGTCCTGTACAAAAAGAACCTATCGCGCGGTGAGCTCGGCCAGTTCCTGAATCTTGACAAAGTAAGGTTAAACGACATCCTGAAGGACTCTGATATCGACGCGTATTGTGGCCATCTGCAAATACTGCACGATGACTTTCAGCGGCGATTTGGTGATTTACTCTCGTTGGCGGTACCCAGCTGGGTATTTGATCCCTTTAGGAATGCAGCGGATGCATAATTACACCTACAGGAGGAACTAATTGACTTGCAATCTAATGATGAACTGAAGCCGAGAATGGCACAAGGCTATGGTCAATTCTGGCTACAAAAGCAAATCCCGTCTTCGTGTCCTTGTCTATGGTCTGTTGTAAAAAGGCTGCTAATCTCCCTCCCTTCGTCATCGTTAGTCGAGCATTGTTTTAGCGTCGTTGCCGATCTCGTAACAGAGAAGCGCAACCGCTTACAAATATTCAATCGAGGGGATCTACGGCTTCGCGTGACGACAATGGAGCCCGACATAGAAGACTTAGTTCGCTCGCATGTGCATGACCAGTCTCTGTAACCCTGCTTTTGACTGACGTGAACTAGTAAAGTAAAGCAGACTGGCGCAGCGCTGTCATGAACATGCGCGGCTAATGTAACCGAAAATGGCATGAAAGCAGCGGCGAATACCAAGCTGACATGAAAGTCGCCGAAAAAATGCCCCTCTTCACCCTTGCATCTTTTTCTCCCATTCACCGCGACAGCCGGTAGAACGGTTATGCGCAGGAGGCGGTGGCGAGCTCAGAGCCCGAGTGGAGAGCTCGGCCGTGAGAAACACTGACCTAAATGGGCCTATTAGCATTGGCAGCAAATAGACTAATGAGCGCTGGCTAATGTGCCAATCAGCATTGGCCTAAAATGGCCCAATCATCATTGGCGAAGCGGACCAGTCACCCTTCTAGGGCGGACCAATCGGAATTGGGAAACACGGACCAATAATCGCTGGCAATGACGATCTCGGGTCAGCACGTTAGCGTCGTCTTATACACCGGTATATACGGTAAGTTATGCAGTCGAAGCCCATTTCATGCAACTACTGATTGACAAAGAAGTAAAACAAGTGCAGCAGTTTAAGATAACATTAATTCTGAGCACAAAAGTACAGCGCTCTGAAAGCAGTGAGGGAAAAGTTGCTCTTGTACTTGAAAACCATTTTATTAGTCGCAGTCCGAATTATGCTCTTCACCGTTTCATGGTTCCGTTTGCCTAGGTCAGTTAAAACGGTTAACAAACATTTATGAGTGGATTTTGATTTCGCTTGATGGTAAGCTATATTTGCTTAACTGTGCTATGGTACTCCACTGTTCTGCCTGTTAAACAGGGAAATTGCTATTACCTTCGGCTTTGCCCCAAAAAATCGCTGTGAGCGCACGGGTTAATCGGCAGTGGTGCAACTGGTTTAATGGTTTCCTAAGTTGCGTTTTAAATGCGACTGTTTAATTCCCTACTCGGTGGCCTCGGATTTGTTTATTCGTTTTCCATCCCTGAAGTTACATTGGCTGTGTTTATTCATCGATCGTTTTGTGTCTGTTCGGAAGTCTAACTCGTTCCTAGCGTATTAACATGCCATCTGCAAGCATTTGTAGGTAGGATGCACGTTTAACCTTATGTTCAAATCGTGCGAATATCTTTCTTGAGCGTTGTGTTATCTAACGGCTGACCTGTAATAGTTTCTTTTAAAGGCTGCAATTCTTCTAATGAAATGGCATTTTTATTCTTTAAACGCAGTGTCAGTTTTCAGTCATCTTGCTATGATGTAAATTGCAGCTTCTGACTTACGCAGAGTTTCAGACGTAGGATGTGCATACTTTTTCCCATAAAATGGGTATATCAGCACGTCTAGGCTGAACTCTAAGTGACCTAAGTCACAGAGTAGTCTGGTTGCACGAAAGCTTGGTTCTTAGGTATTTATTAATCAGTCAGTGCATTGGCAGATTTTCTAACATCGAAGGTACGTTTAAGCCCTTGGTTGGCAGACATTGCCGAGGTGCTGCGGCTTTTTTCCAATATTATTAGTAGAACGGCTCCTTAACAGCACTACCAGAAATTGAAGCACATATGTTATTTTTCAAAGTTGTAGTTCCTGTGCTAGTAACAATGTGGCGAATGTTACGACCTGTGTTCCATGAAAGTATGTGTACCATCTGTATGTATTGGCATACATCGGAATTATTGCTGGTTCTATTCTAGACCACCATACTAATACAGTATATATGTTTGAAAAATGTATGAATGTTGCTTCCATTGGGGATAGCACTTTAACCGACGAGGCAACGCTAAGCGGGCGCCGCTGTCTGTCTCCACACTGTGTAAACTAACCGTGACTTAGGGTAGGTTTGCGTTACTTAGGAAGTTTAAAGAAAGTAACTTATCAAAGGTGCAAACGTAATCTCTACGGGTGAAACGGCGACCTTTTTATTTGTTTCGTTGATCTTTTTTATGGACGAGGCTATTGGAGAGTAAAATGTTTTATTTGAAAACACGAATAACTTACCCGAAGTTTTCGGGCTTCCTTACCCCGTCATCAGCGAGACGACAAATGCCGAACAGTGTTCTGTCAACGAAACGCAAAGACGCTGCAATTTATGTCAAAGCAAGATTCACGAAGCTTCGTAATATTTTTGTTAATTTCAACAAAGGTTTACTCCTTTCGCGTGGAAGCAACACAAACCGTTTATTTGGACACAAAAGATCCCTTTCAGGATCAAAATAAGTATCGTCAGGTACTTGTCATCATTGAAAGCAGGGCATGCTAGGGTCTCCGAAACTACCGAAGATTTTGAAAGGGCTTTTCTGTGTTCAAGTAAAAAACTTATACTGCTTCCGTACAGAAACAGTATGCAAGTTGAGAATGCCGTTAAAAAGTTTTTCACTTTCGACTTGGAGCGGCTTACCGTACATCAAAACAGGAATGAAACATCTTCAATGGTTTTATCCTTTATGAAAGTTCTTGATTTGCACTGTTGATAATCAGTAAGCCTGCAGTTGGACGACAAGAGCTTTACCAGGTGGCGCTTGAACAGTTTATTAGGAAAAGCGTGCAATATAGAACGTGTGGTGCAGCGCATAGCTGTTAGGCTGAGCATGGAGCAGGCGTGTTTTGAATGCTCCATATTGTCTCTTGCGGTGAATACTGCTTGTAATTTTAATAATAAGGTGAGCAGCCACTGGTTGGTAGAGTTCTTGTTATGTAATCACAGTCATACCGATAATCTTGAAAATTGGGTGCTTCTTAACAGGTCCAAAGGTTTTCATGTTGAACTTCAGTACGGCTTTGTTATTGCCCGTTTTTGGTTTCTGAAATTAACCAAACAGACATCCTACCAATGCATGAATGCTTATTAGAAAAAAGAATAGTAAATACTTTCGGAGCTTTCGGGAGCACCTTGTTCCGTCTTCTGCTATAAGGTTGACGACCCTGTCGCTAAGGACGGGACAAGGTGGTCCTGAAAACTCTGAAAGTATTTATGATTCTGACTTTTTCCCTAATAAATGATCATCCATCCGTTGGTAGGGCGTTTGTTTGCTTAATTTCAGAAACTAAAATCGGGCAATGAAGAAGCCGTAGAGAAGTTCAACGTGAGGCATGCTCATAAGGAGAAACGAGCCTTTCCACATGAGTAAAAACAGGTAGACTATTTTAACGCAGCTAGTAGGCGCGGTTAAATAAACGCTTGAAAATTTGAATAATGAACGCATAACTAGCCTTGATCGCTCAGGGGTGATCATATGGTTATTAATCGGTCGACGCAGGGTTGCCGCAAATTATCAATTCGCGAAAAATGAAGTCTCTGCGAAGCGCGTGGAAGCGATCTTGCATGCATGTGTGTGTATGTGCATATACGCGGAGTTTCAGGTTAAAGATGTCGCGTCCACTTATAACGGCATTTTAGCGATATCGTCTTTCGTGCATATTTTGATTTCTCGTAACTAGACAGTTGTTTCGCTTTCCAAAAGTAATGACGAGGCTAAGACGGATTAACTATACAGATATCTACAGTTTATTTATTCGCTATTTCTTAAAATGACCACCGTCGCACATAGTTAAATGCATTAGGAAGCAAGTTTAAGCGGAAGTTTGACAACTGCGTTGGCCCTTTATGTGAGATCAGTTTCGGAAGACGGGGTGTCTTGTAACGGGCTTTGGTATTTTCGTAGTTAATCTTCAATTCAAGGCTTTGGCCCGTTTGTTGTGTGTCTGTAAGTAAACTTCAAAATGCCCTACCCAGCGAATGGATGAGCAGATTATTACAGAGAAATACAGAACAACGACTAACCGTACGTTTCGGAACTGCTCTTGTTCCGTCGTCAGCGGTGTAAGGGAGCGTTGAAGGATCTGTGCTCCGTAGAGAGCTGAGCTGCTGAGCGTTAGCTCTATCCGTCCTACTGATTCATACCGTCTGTTAATGTTCTGTTTTCCGCTGTCGTGCTGATCATTGTGTCAAAACTCACATGTCCTTATTGCCAGTTACACTTAATAAGGAAAACATTTCTTCTCTCCATAGTTTTGTTTTTTACCTTTACCCCGTTGTCTATTTTTTTAATGAGAACTTTTGATTTGTTTTCTCATCAAGGAATGGAGCGCCTGCGCCGGTCGTTACGCCAGTCCTTTCGCCGAGGATCATCCGAAAATCGTGGCCAACTTGCAAAACCCGATGCTTGGAACGAGGACGACGTAAGCGTTCGTGCAGGCACTTGCAGTTTTGCAGTCAAGGTACCTTGAACTTATTTCAACTAAAGTTCTGTCCGGAAATGTGAACGTTCAACTGGATTGGTTATATTTAATTAGTTAGCACTTTCGTTAGGCAGAGGTACGGTATGTCCGCGTTACTGAAAGTTAAGGAACGGAGCTGTCCCGGCGTACTTCTCACTTGGAAGGAAGGAAAATATCAGGGATTGTAGCACGGTTTTGCTTCATACTCCAATAGTGAATGCAGCAACTCTTTTCAGATTGGTTCCCATTGATCGATCGCTGACCATTGAGCCAGCACATTTCCAAACGTTTGCCTAATTTTGTCAATAGAAAACTTTGCCTATCAGGTGTTTTGCCCAACAGCAATATCTGTAGTGTTCAGTAAAAGGATATGTTGCAAAGCGAGACATTCTGAAATGTTTTATTTCTTCAGTAGGCTAAAATAGGTAGATGTCCTCATTGCTCTTTGTCTTTCAGTACCTAGGATGTGTTGAAGTTTACGAGTCCCGTGGTATGCAGATCTGTGAAGATGCAATGAAGCTATTGCGTAGTAGCCGTCACCGATCGACTCGTGGAATCTTGTATATTTCCGGCGATGGCCTACGGGTAGTAGACGCCGAGAGTAAGGTAATTGTGTTTTAAAGATCTTCCTTTGGGAGGGGGCAGAAGGACTTACATTTTGGTTAGCTGTAACAATTCTTCAGTACGAGAAGGTTGTCTCAACATGGTGTTCTGTGGAAGCAGGGCTTTATCCCGGTCCTGCTTAATGTAAGCTATGCAGTGTGACTTTCACGTTAGTCGAATCTTGTTACTAGATAGACTATTCCCTGTCAATAAAATCTTGTTTGAGAAACTCCTAGAGGGACATAAGATTACCGATTTATTAATAAGTCATACAATGCTAGTGGTAATGCTATCGAAAGAAGAAACTATTGCAGTAAAATGCTGTAAACACTCAACTTCAAGTACACGCGCTATTTCAATTTTGCAGGGGCTGATTGTCGATCAAACGATTGAAAAAGTGTCATTCTGTGCTCCGGATAGGAATCACGAGAAGGGCTTTGCGTACATTTGTCGCGAGGGGACCACCCGACGATGGCTATGCCATGGGTTTCACGCAATCCGTGATTCTGTAGGAGTTTTAAAATGCTAATTATCTTCATTCTGCAGCGAGAGTTTTTAGGGGGAACGCCTTAGCCATGCAGTGGGCTGTGCATTTGCCGTTTGCTTGGAACGCAAGCAGAAGCGAGATCGAGAAGTCCAGTTGATAGCCTCTCAAGCATCCAGTGTTCCGGTGCTGAACGGGACTTCTTTGGTCAACCTTAAAGGAACCACGCCAACTGATGGCATGACGTCGTTTGATAATTCTGGTTCGAGAACTATCAAACGAGGTTCATTTCGGCACTTATCTTTACGGGATCGTCTTTATGATCCCCAACACGTCATACCTGCTGGTGGACAACAGTTTCGATTCTTTCTCTGCGTCAGTTACTTGTTTTTGTAGAGCCTCCTCCAGTGAAGATGACGGAATATCCTCATGCAGTTGCTCGGCCACACGGTAATAGAGCACTTTTGAAGCGCCAGGGCTCCCTTCGCCTGAGTGCTAACGATTCTGACCTGACGAGCACATTTCGGCGTTTCAATAGCCTTCGCATTTCGAACAGTAGTGGTGGCATTTCAAGGCCTTTGCAGTTGTCCGGTAAAATTGTCGTTCTTTTGAGTTGTTGCGCAAAATACGAGCTGATTAGGTCCTGAAACGATAGTTGAAGAAGAGGGCTTGCATGACGTTGAAATAGGATCAAAAAACGCGACGGTAAGAATTCTCAATGTTTTAACTTGCTTCTTACCGCTGTTGATTATTTAGTCCTTGGCTTCTGCGGTCACTGCTCTTGTTAGTGGCTCTACTGAAGATACTCGGTTTAATGATTTGAGTTTTCATAGCGTCAGTTCGTCCGCATCTCAACCCAACTTTTCGCAGCATCAGTCACTTACTAGGGGTACCGGCAAAGGAGAACAGTGGTTGCAGAGCTTAACTATTCGTGCCAGAACTGCTAGAGGAGTTCTTAATGAAAACGTAACTTTGCTTCCAACGATTTGATCGTTCCTATGTATATGTGAATATTTTTAAGGAAAGTGAAAGCCGTGTTCCATTAAGGGCAAGCTCTTCGCCTCAGTCAAGTTTTAATTCTGAAACGAATGGAAAAAATAATTTACCGCAACGAACAATGGAATTTCGGATAGGCGACCCAGTTCGCGCATTGGAGGCTATTGTTTGTACGCACAGTTCGCTCCAGTCACCTGGAGTTGGTCGTGAAAATCTATCCGCGAGCATAATGGATCCTTTCGAAGAGAGATGGAACGCGCTGAGTCCACAGAAACACGGCACCAATCCTTTTGTATCGCACGCAGCAGCTGCTACTGAAGCAACGCAATGATCTTAGATGTAATGAATGACCTGCAGTCTCTCATTTTCGAGTACTTCGCCTTCGCTTATAGGTTTAATTAAAACTTAGTACAGCATGCTTAGGGCAAAGCAGATGTGCATTTTCTCATTGCTTTCTTGCAATCGAAATTTGGTTTTCTGAAACCTCATACGATGCATTATTAAACGAATGAATTTTCCGGAGAATGTGATCTTCCATAATCCTCAGCATTCAGCTTTCCAGCCATTAACATAGCTTTCTGGGTTAACGTTGTCTCGTCGTTAGCGTGCCAGAAAAGCTTTCTGGTATGCTGACAGATAATGCCGTAAAAATACCTACAAGCACTGAATGTCCTTCGCTATTTGTCCTCAAATGGCAGAGTAATCCTGACAATGATCAGGTCTGTTCTACCCGGAAATAGACAGTAGCACAAATAAGATCGGTTCCTCATTTTGCGCGCGCCGTTTCCCTTTGCTACTACTGTGTCAGTTTCCGTCGTCATGGCTGGCAATTCTGCTGTGGACTCCGTGAGCAAAGAGCAATGCACACAATGACAGCTTGGCCGCAGCTACCTACGTGAACAATCCGCCACCTCATTAAAACAGCAAAATAGCTTTACGTCGTTGTATCAGCAGATACAGTAAGACCTCCGTATCCGCGGTTTCAGTTACCCGCGGTCTCTCGTTCACCCGCCCACGCATTTTAATATTACGCAATTCCCTGCTTGCGTAAGAAGTGAAAGCGGTTCTTGCCGTTTCTGCATGCGCGAATCGAACTAATCATTAAAAAT
This sequence comes from Trichuris suis, assembly GCA_000797535.1. Classification (NCBI taxonomy): domain Eukaryota; kingdom Metazoa; phylum Nematoda; class Enoplea; order Trichinellida; family Trichuridae; genus Trichuris; species Trichuris suis. Next base: position 81,659 of record KN538444.1, read on the forward strand.
AATCCTGTTGAAAATTGGTTGATTAGTAACAGGTCCAAATTGTTTCTTCATCCTTCTTTTAACGTTAAACCCTGTTTCTCGCTGTATGGCCACAACAAATAGGAAAAACCAAATTTATTGATAGCAAACAACTGCGTAGCTTTCGGAACTGACACGTTCCGTCTTCAGCGCTCGAATGTTTGGGTGAAGGGATACGGTCGGTTTTTATAGGCGAAAAATGGGTTAATTGGTTGTTTTGCACAATTGTTGACGCGCGATGAGGTCGGTCCAAATGTCACTGACCTCCTTACCTTTGTCGCGGTTAATTACTTCATTATGTCTAATGAATAAGGCTTCCTTTATCTTTCTTAGTTGAAAGTCCTCTTCATGGCAAATGACCTGCGGAACAGGTTGACCATCGCAGTGCGAGGCATGTTCCACAATGGCCGATGCCTTAACCGCTTCGTCCATCGCTGCCTGAGGCTGTGTTTTTCCAGGCCTTCCTCGGCGTTTTATTTCTTTTCCTTGGAGGTTAGAAAGTGCATTCTTGTAATGCTTAAGGCCGCTGAGGTGTTGGCTGAACCTTTGAGACAAGCTGTTGCCCGTTTCTCCAATATACGAGGCGGAGCAACTGCACAACACCTCGTAAATCACACCGGCTTATGTTCAAGTGGTAGGCGTATTTTGTCATTCCTAACCATTGCTCTCAACGTCGACGAGCTTTTGAAATATGTTTTGAAGCCAACCTCTTTGCCCATTCGCCTGATCTTTTCTCCTATACCTTTGTAGTAAGG
>KN538444.1:110779-132841 GCA_000797535.1 Trichuris suis
TAATAATAATAAGAAGAAAGTGGAGGATGTATATATACATATAAACACCTCTGTGAGCTGTAGGTGGTCGTGCAAGAGAGTACAACTGTACAGTTGGGGGTAAGGTTATTAGTCTACTACATGCGGCGTTATGAGCATGAGGTTAATATGTGCCATCTACGGCCGTCCACTGGCGAGCGCTACCTATATTTTGGTGAATTAGTAGGTGCCATCTTTAGATGCAGGATAGGAGGTGACGTCGGGGTCACTGCCCAACGATTCGTAAGATCAAGCGACTACAGGTACGTAGACGACATTTTCGTAAATTATAAAAAGTGGAAAAGAAGAACAATTCCTACACTTCCTAAATAGCATCCGCCCTAACCAAATTGTTTTTACGACGGAAAAGGAAGAAAATAAGTCTCTTCCCTTTCTTTACGCTCTGATTACTCGTACAATCCTGGGGCAGAAAACCAGGGTTTATAGGAAACCCACACACACTGACAAATACCTCGATTTCTAATCGCATCACCCACGTTCGGTAATGTCTGGAATTCTTTCTGGAGTGATCGACAGAGCAATCAATTTATGCACTCCCGAATATCTCCGGCCAGAACTTAACTACATTAGAAAGATCTTCTACAAAAACAATTATCCGAGATCCTTTATTGACCGTGTATTCCAATAAAAACTTCGCAATCGAGGATCCGCCAAACCAAATCCTTTGCACAACCCATGCCTAGTTATTCCCTACGAGGTAGGATGCTGAGAAGATTATCCGGCTAGGCAGACAATTAGGCCTCCGAGTCTCTTTCAAGAGTTCCCCCAATCTCAGGTGGATTCTTCGTATGGACAAAAGCAAAATCGCATCAAACAAAAGAACGGGTTTAGTCTACGCGGTCGAATCTGCTTGCTCAGGAACCTATATTCGGGAAACAGGCAATACGTTGGAACATAGGTTGAAAGAACAGATGGATAAGCTCACAAGTTACAAGAACGCAAAAACCATTCTTAACAGTGGCAGCAATCCCATCGCTCAAAGAGGAAGACCGATACTGAATCCAACGGCTACAATGGAAGAAGCTATTCAAGCCTCAGCTGTGGTGGAACACGGGTCACACTGTGACCAGCCCCTCCAACCAAAAGTCTTATGCTACGAAAATAATATACGCTTGCGAAGAATTAAGGAAGCCCTTTGCATTAGACACAATATGACATACAATCGGGATCAAGGGGCAGAAATTAGAGAAGTACGGACAAACACTGTTTCGCACTCCGATTGTTGCCCACTAAACTGGTGGCATACACGAGCGCTTGGAACATGTGAACAAATAGACTCATACAGATATGAAACCATGGAATGGCTGACAAAGGCCTTCATAATGGAGATAAAAAAAATTTACATAAAGAATGGAAAAAACTGAAGACGAGCTTGCCTAAAAATGGACGAATTCAAATGCTAACATGTTCCCAGACAGGAAACACGATCAGCTGACAGACAACACGAAAAAAGACTTTAAACACTATTTTAAACGGCCAAAACTAATGAATGGGGACTAGGCTTCTTGTTGTCACACAGACTTTAGCACCGCTGAAGACGGGTCACGATAGACCCGAAAGCTACGGAATAAAAGCTTTGTTTTCTAAACGCGACTCACTCCGTAAGAAGAAAAAAATTAATCATGAAAACCTACTGTCCCGTACCAAAAAGCTACATCTCCAAAGCTATACAGGGCGTATACGGAACACCCCTTCTGTCAGCCGCCAGACAATTGGAACACATACGTGTTAAAGGTGCACTCACAAAAGGACAACTGACTTTCCTACTGAAATGCACAGGCCATGGAATCTTGCCCAAATGTTTCCAACTAAAATGGACACAAAACCTGGAAGACGGCTGGAAAAAAATCTTGTTCTCAGCAGGAATGTCCCTATTAAGAAATGAAATAACACAGGGAGCAACTTTCGCAACACTATGAGCAGTTTACATGGGCACACTGGATTTCCTGAAAAGACGGCAACATAAAATAGTCTACGGACCTTTGATGAAACATATTGACTTTGCCACAAAAACAGTTTGCATACCGCAAGAACAGTACTGAGAAGAAAATTTAATTGGGTTCAAGTTAGACTCATGAGGAAACCTGATACTCCCTGCACAAATATCCCGCATGCAACCACGGAGTCAGTGCTAACCACAGGTGTAACAAACCTTAGCCCCTCCCCTTTAAGTGAACACAATACTAAAAGAAGGGCTAAATACCGTACCAACAGCTAAACAACCACGCTTTCTTGACATCATCGCTTCAGTTGAAGACAACCTATCTTCGGACGACCTACAGAAAGCCACACAGATTAGGCGCAATTTGTCTACATTAATACTAAATCACCGTTTCAATACCGCTCCAAACTTAAGTCGATATGGGATGAACTGCCTGAATTAATTTAAAAAGGAGTCCAACAGAATTATAACCAAAGCAGAAAAAGGGAAGCGGATCGTTATACTTGACAGAACCACTTACATTGAAAAAATGACAGAGATCTTAATCACCAACAAGTATGCACCCCTGTCCAATGAGCCTACAGAAGCTTCCAGAAAAAATCTTCGATCTCTTCTCCACACATACGGCACAGAAACCAAAGAACCAGAGATCATCAGATTAGCAGGGCACCTTCGGCTCGCATCGAATTACACACCTCCTGAGCTCTATGGCCTTCCAAAAGTGCACAACCCAGGCGATCCGTTCGGACCAAGAGTCTCTACAATAAACAGCACCACTAGTGAACTCAGTTGGTATTTAAAAAAGGTCTTCAAACCTTTGCCTGGCAAAGAACAGTTCGTCGTCAAAAATAGCGAAACTTTCTTGAATGGAATAAGAAGCTACCACTTGGGAACGGGCGAGATACTTGTTAGTTACGACATGAAAGAGTTATTCCCCAGCATTCCTACTTCAGATACTCTCGACACTTTATGCAATCTCCTCAATGCGGAGACAAACCTTCTCAGCAGAACCAAATTAAATCCATTTTCAAGCTAGTATCTTTCTGCAGTTTGTTCTTGTGAAAGTTTTGAAAGACAAATGTTTGTAAAGGTAGATAGACAAATTGCTCCACGCCTGTTCAAAAGCTACGTAGACGACATTTTCGTAATTATAAAGAGCGGAAACGAAGAACAATTCCTACACTTCCTAAATAGCATCCGCCCTAGCCAAATTGTTTTTACGATGGAAAAAGAAGAAAATAAGACTCTTCCCTTTCTGGACGCTCTGATTATTCGTACAATCCAGGGGCTTAAAATTAGAGTTTATAGGAAACCCACACACTGACAAGTACCTCGATTTCTCATCGCGTCACCCACTTTCGGTAATGCGTGGAATTCTTTCTGGAGTGATCCACAGAACAATCAATTTATGCACTCCGGAATATCTCCAGCCAGAACTTAACTACATTAGAAAGATCTTCTACAAAAACAATTATCTGAGATCCTTTATTGACCGTGTATTCCAGTACAACCCTCGCAATCGAGGATCCGCCAAACCAACTGCCTTGCACAACCCGTGCGTAGTTATTCCCTATGCTGTAGGATTAGGTGAAAGGATTATCCGACTAGCCAGACAATTAAGCTTCCCAGTCTTTTTCGAGAGTTCCATAATCTCAGGTCGGTTCTTCGTAAGCACAAAAGCAAAATCCCCTCAAACAAAAGAACTAGTTTAGTCTACGCGGTCGAATGTGCTTGCTCAGGAACCTATATGCGGGAAAGAGGCAATACGCTGGAACATAGGTTCAAAGAACACATTGATAAGCTCATAAGTTACAAGAACGGAAAAACCATTCTTAACAATGGCAGCTATCCCATCGCTCAAAGATGAAGACCGATAGTGAATCCAACGGCTACAATGGAAAAAGCTATTCAAGCCTCAGCTGTGGTGGAACACGCGGCACGCTGTGACCAGCCCCTCCAACCAAAAGTCTTATGCTAGGAAAATAACATTCGCTTGCGAAGAGTTAAGGAAGCCCTTTAAATTAGACACAATATGACATACAATCGGGATCAAGCGGCAGAAATTAGAGAAGTACGGACAAGCATTGTTACGCACTCCAATTGTTGCGCACTAAACTGATCGCATACACGAGCGCTTGGAACATGTGAAGAAATAGACTCATACACATATGAAACCATGGAATGGCAGACAAAGGCCTTCATAATGGAAATGGAAGAACGTTTACATAAAAAATGGAAAAAGCTGAAGACGAATTTGCATAAAAATGGACGAATTTACATACGCAGATGATCCCAGACAGGAAACACGATCGGCTCACAGAGAACACAAGAGAAGACTTTAAACACTATTTTAGACCGCTAAAACCGATGAAAGGGGACTAGGCTTCTTCTAATCACAGTGACTTTAGCACCGCTGAAGAGGGGTCTCTTCCTCTATTTGCCCGCAAATAGTACAGTAATCCCGGCAATATTCAGGTTTTCTCTACTCGTAAATTACAGTAAGACAAACAACGTTGATTATTGATTTTTCGCGCGTAATGTGGCCGATGTGCCCCTGGTTTGGTTCCTTTTAGCATCAAGGGTCGCAACGTCGCTTTCCTAAACCTTTTGGGCATGCATGGAATGTTCCGTCGAGCAGCTTTTAGGAGCAGCTTAGCGAATTGATCGCTTGATCGACACAGCTACAGTTTTGAACACTTAGCTGTCTCAGAGTTCAGGGTTATAAAGTTAGAAAGCAATTGTCCGCTTGTCCTGATATCTAAGCGGTGAACTTTCGCTAAGCTATTAGTGGACGCCGGTTCACTTTCTCCTTCAATACGACTACAACCAAACGGGTTATTCCCGTCTTTACACACATTTACCCTGTTTTACTGAATTTATTCACTCCGTGGGTTGGTTTTTGTCATAGCCTCAGGCTTTGAGTCAGCTTACTATAGCTTGCTGCTGGCATGCGCTATCCAGTGCATCGTCGTCAAGAATCAATAGAACCAGTGTTTTATTCGGTATATACAACATTTGGAACACGTAATCAGGCTTGTCATCGCGGCGGGCGGTACGTTGCTATGTCCTGCATGATCTTATGGTAAGGATCACCGACGCCCACTCTGCGGCGCCACATGAACTCATGCAGATATTACTGCAGCAAGGTTCGCTGAGTGCCACACCTTAGTTTATTTCCTCGCTTTAATTGCGCCCACAACGACTCAATCGTTTGTGTGTGGCACCCTGTCTCCGGGTCGACAAAGTTCTCTGAATGGTTGACTTGCAAATGGGTGTAGCCAACTCGCGAAAGGCTGTTGTAGGCACGCCATTTGCCAGTCATGAAGGTGGCGCCAAGTCGAACATGATCCCTTATAATGGGCAGCGGGGTGTCACGGCTGCGGTCTTCAACGCGGACAAGGAGGCACTGGACAGTTTCGCGGCACACTCCTCCTAATACCCACTGCTGTGGGTAGCTTCTTCCACGGTGGTCTTTGATGTTTGAGAACAGGCTGTCATAAATGAGCGAATATTGGGTGTCTTTTAACGGACATGACTGTAAATACAAACAGTCTTCACGGTGTTTATTGTCCGTTGTTTTATTTCTTCGGAGCTTTCGGTTCTCTTCTGGAACCGTCTTCAGCGAAATTCGGAAAGTTTTTAAAAATCTGACGTCTCGAGGGAGGTTCGGATCCGAACCTCCCGCGAGACCTCAGATTTTTAAAAACTTTCCGAATTTCGCTGAAGACGGTTCCAGAAGAGAACCGAAAGCTCCGAAGAAATAAAACAACGGACAATAAACACCGTGAACACTGTTTGCATAGGCTGTCGTAAATCTCTACAATAAAGCCTGGTCCTCCTATTCTGAGAGGGCTCCGTAGGAGGGACAGTGCCACTATTTCCCTCATCCTGCTTTTCCATTTTGTGACAGCTTGGGGGGTCATCCCCAGCATGTTTTTGCAGAATTCTGTTGTACCATATTTATGGCTCCAGGCGTGTACGAACCTGACCACCTTGCTGAATTCCAGCCTGGTACCTGTGAATCACGCATCACAAGTACGTATCTTGTCTGCATCCTTACCTTCCAAACAAGTCCCGGCGCGTAAAGAGACCTGCTTCCTGCACCGTGCACGCTGACACCGCCACCTGGCTGGTCGTCCGTTCAACGACAAGCTCATGCCCTCTCCGCAATCGCAGGGCCTTTGCTGGTGCAGGATTCCTTTGGCTTGGTGAAGGGCAATCGCTGAAGGTTCGTCCGGTATCAATTCGTTCATAACAGACGAATTGGTGCTGGTTCTTCCGAACATGGTGAGCTCTTGGAACAGGGAAAAATGAGCGGCACACGCCGTTGTAGCAAAGCGCTCGCCAAGAATGCGTTCATTTTGCAGCACAACGATTATATAGGTCGACTGGATATCATTGGTATGCAAAATTTTGTGCGAGATATCGATGATTAATATGAAAATGTTAATTTAAGTGAACAGATGATGGTTCGCGTTTGCGCGAACACCTGCACTGCATTAATCTACAAGCAGCTTTGTCTTGTCGGAACCTTCCACAGTTGCCCTCCGCATTGCATGCTGCAGAAAGCAATACCATCGCTTGCTCTTCTGAGATAGCACTGCTCAATGCCGACACCAACAGCACCTGTCCCGTTCGAATAAGTTATTCTGTTGCAAGAAAAATGGATTGCTCAAAGTACGTCCCGTACTTGCGGCGGCATCCACTGCACAATTTCAATATGCGAGATCGCCGTTAGTATTACAACGATAGCATTCTTCACTGCTCATGTTGGCAGTATCTGTCCCATCCGAGTACACGGTTGAAGATAATGAATCAGTTTCGTCTTTGATCTGACACTTACGTGGCCAGTAGTTTTGCCTATTGCCACACGAGTTTATTCTTAACATTGTTTAGTTTTGGGGTTATGCTTAGGCGAGTCCCATGCAGGGTGAACCAGGAGTTACCTTTTGTTCTTTCTGGAGAAATAACTCCACGCATTTTGGTTTGTCCCTTTAATTTTCCTTCCATTGCACAAAGGGACGAAGTTAGCATTTAACATAGAGTGTCCCAAACGTCCTGTGCATAGTGGTTTTTTGAAATGCAAGGATAAAACGTTATTGTGCGATTGTGTATGCAAATCTCCTGACTGAACTTTGCGCCCGACGAGTGGGATTTTGCCGGCAGCTGCGCGACAGACGCCTCTGACATTAGTTAGTGCTGTCACAACAGCACACCAGGTCATTCTACGGGTGACTCATGATAAATGATTTCACCTGTTGCACATTAGTCAATGCTAATCTGCTTTCCAGCGAGAATTAGTTCTTGATGATTCCCCTTGATCAACTTCATTTCTAAATTTCAGGAACAAATTTTTGAGTCATCGCTGGTCCTTTTCAATTTCCACAGTTTTTTGTGAGCGCGGGAAGCACCGGTAAGGCAGCAAAAGCAGACAAGAATGGAAGTAAACCATCCGCTGGATGTATCTCAGCTCCCTCGTGTCAGACGAAGGAACACAAGAGATATTCCGGGTGAATATTAGCGATAGAGGAAGTTATGGGGGGCGTAGGCGCTGAAACGGTCGAGGAACTACGATTTACAGGAACTTGTGGTAGACCTTATCCTGAACACGAGCCCTATTAAAACGCTACTGCATTATGCACCGTTGGCCTTTGGCTCTGACTGACACATAGTCGCTTGCATGGTTTCACATAAGTCAATTTTTTAAAAAATCGATTGCACCATTTTCATCGAAAAAAAAGAAAGGAAAAAAGATGAACGAAGATAAAAGACCCAAATACACGACCACATTGCTTTGTTCCCAATACAACGGGCCCACGCCTCTCACCTCTCATTGTGCTGTGTCTGCAAAACAAGCGAAACCCTTTCACAGAATTAATACACTATGTGATTTGGTTTAGTCATGAAGCATTACGCGAACGACAGTTACTCACTAGCAATATGTGCTGCCTCATCAAAACAAGTTGCATCAAACGCATTTTATTGGCCAGTTGCAATATCTACAGGTCACTCCGGCGGAATGTAAGCAGAGCTTAGAGGAATCCATTCATTTCGTTACAGCATAGTCACCGAATAAGGCCGCTGAAATGAAGTGTACTTCCTCTTGAACAGGGAAAGCTTCTATACGCGAAACAAAATCCGTTAATGCATTGCGAGTTTGCCATAGGCTCTGTGTAGCAGAAAACACGACGGGACATTCCATGTATGTCCAAAAGGTTTAGGAAAGCGACGTTGCGAAGCTTGTGCCTAAAAGGAACCAAAGCAGAGGCACATCGGCCACATTACGCGAAAAAAACAATAATCAACGTTCTTTGTCTTACTGTAATTTACCAGTGGAGAAATCCTGAAGATTGTCGGGATTACCGTACTATTTACGGGCAAATAGAGGAACAGACCCATCAATCAAGAAAACCTACTGTCCGGTACCAAAAAGCTACATCTTCAAAACTATACAGGGTGTATAGGGAACACCTCTTCTGTCAGCTGCCAGACAATTGGAACACATACGTGTTAATGGTGCACTCACACAAGGACAACTGACTTGTCTACTGAACTGCAGGGACCACGGAATGTTGCCCAAATGTTTCCAACTAAAATGGACTCAAAACCTGGAACACAACTGCAAACAAATCTTGTTCTCAGCACGAATGTCCCTATTAAGAACCGAAATAAGAAGACAACGAGCAAATTCGCAAGACTACGAGCAGTTTACATGGGCACACTGGATTTCCTCAAAAGATGGCTACACAAAACAATCTACGAAGCATTGGTCAAACATATTGACTTTGCCACAAAAGCAGTTTGCGTAGCGCAAACACAGGTACTAAGAAGGAAATTTAGTTGGCTTCAAGTTAGACTCACAAGGAAACCTGCTAATCCCGGCAGAAATATCCCACATGGAACGACGGAGTCAGAGCTAACCACAGGTGTAATAAACCTTAGCGCCTCCCCTTTAAGTGAAAGGGAAAAGACAATACTAAAAGAGGCGCTAAATTTCGTACCAACACCGAAACAACCACCCTTTCTTGACGTCATCGCTTCAGTTGAAGACAACCTACCTTTGGTCGACCCACAGAAAGCAACACAGATTAGGCGTAATTTGTCTACATTAATACTAAATCACCGTTTCAATACCACTCCAAACTTGAGTCGATATGAGATGAACTGCTAAATGAACTTAAAAGGCACTCCAACAGAATTATAACCAAAGCAGATGAAGGGTAGCGGATCGTTATACTTGACAGAACCACTTACATTGAAAAAATGACAGAGATCTTAAACACCAACAAGTGTACACCTCTGTCCAATGAGCCTACGGAAACTTGCAGAAAAAATCCTCGATCTCTTCTCCTCACATACGGCACAGAAACCAAAGAACCAGAGATCATCAGATTAGCAAAGAACCTTCGGCTCGCATCGAATTATAGACCCCTGAGCTCTATGGCCTTCCAAAGTGCACAAACCACGCGCTCCGTTCGGACCAACAGTCTCTACGATAAACAGTACCACTAGTGAACGCAGTCGGTATTTAAAAAAGACCATCAAACCGTTAACTGGCAAAGAACAGTCCTTCGTCAAAAATAGCAAAACCTTCGTGAATGGAATAAGAAACTACCACTTGGAAACCGACGAGATGCTTGTTAGTTACGACGTGAAAGAACTATTCCCCAGCATTCCTACTTCAGATACTCCTGACACTTTATACAATCTCCTCAATGCGGACACAAACCTTCTCAGCAGAACCAAATTAAATCCATTTCATATTATGAAGCTAGTATCTATCTGCAGTTTCTTCTTCTGAAAGTTTTGAAAGCGAAATGTTTGAAAACGTAGACAGACAAATTGCTGCACGACTGTTCAAAATGTACGTAGACGATATCTTCGTAAATTATAAAAAGTGGAAAGGAAGAACAATTCCTACACTTCGTAAATAGCATCCGCCTGAAGCAAATTGTTTTTACGATGGAAAAAGAAGAAAATAAGACTCTTCCCTTTCTGGACGCTCTGATTATTCCTACAATCCAGGGGGTTAAAACGAGAGTTTATAGGAAACCCACACACACTGACAAGTACCTCGATTTCTCATCGCATCACCCACGTTCGGTAATGCGTGGAATTCCTTCTGGAGTGATCGACAGAGCAATCAATTTATGCACTCCCAAATATCTGCAGCCAGAACTTAACTACATTAGAAAGATCTTCTACAAAAACAATTATCTGAGATCCTTTATTGACCGTGTATTCCAATACAACCCTCGCAATCGAGGATCCGCCAAACCAACTGCCTTGCACAACCCGTGCGTAGTTATTCCCTATGTTGCAGGATCAGGTGAAAAGATTATCCGACTAGGCAGACAACTAGGCTTCCGACTCTTTTTCAAGAGTTCCCCCAATCTCAGGTCGATTGTTCGTAAGGACAAAAGAAAATCCCCTCAAACAAAAGAACGGGTTTAGTCTACGCGGTCGAATATGCTTGCTCAGGAACCTATATTCGGGAAACAGGCAATGCGTTGGTACGTAGGTTCAAAGAACGCATGGATAAGCTCACAAGTTACAAGAACGCAAAAACCATTCTTATCAATCGCAGCAATCCCATCGCTCAAAGAGGCAGACTGATTCTGAATTCAACGGCTACAATGGAAGAAGCTATTCAAGCCTCAGCTGTGGTGGTACACGCGGCACACTGTGACCAGCCCCTCCAACCAAAAGTCTTATCCTACGAAAATAGTACAGTAGAAACTCGATTATCGGAAGTACTTGTTCCAAGGTGTGGTTGCGATAACGAAAAATTCCGATAATCGAGGTTATCTTTGTTTATTGATTTTTCGTACACTACGAGCATTCTAAGTTGTACTTCTCGATGAGCAGCTTGTGCGCGCGTCAACACAGTTCATGAAAACCGTATGAATACAACGAAAGGTCAAATTGTTTGCAGAAAGAACAAGCGATGTTCAAGTAACAGCTGTTTTGGACACTGTAGTACTGCTCGCACAACCGACTGCCTTTGAAATGCGAAAGTACAGACTACTACTAAGGGAAACGTAGATTGCTCGGAGAGCAATTTAGAGGACTGTGAAAACAACTGGAGGCCGAAGGCGGCCTATTCGGAAGACTAAGCTAGCCCTTTTAAGAAGTCAGAGGCTCTCAACTTGGACATCGTTCATCATACTGTAAGTCTATTGTTCTCCTCGCCAAATTCTGATAATCGAGTTTTCCGATAATCGGGGTTCGGATAATCGAGTTTATACTGTATACGCATTCCAGAGAAAACGATTTTGCTTTGTTTATCGTGTCGGGTATTACGACAAGCAAAAAAAACAAATGCCTACGACACCGAACGTTCCCTTGTTGTTTCCAACCAGGGTACTGAAGCGGGCTAACGTTGTGTAACTGCGCAGATCTGGCGGGATGCGGTGCTTTCAACATAGTATCATCGTAGGCATGGAGATCTACTCAAGCGTTGGTGATACGCTTCGTGTAGGGAAGATTCAACAAAATTTGCGTGCGCCTTTGTCCAAGATGGAATATTGCGCATGTATGTGTAACGCTTCTGTATGCGGGATGGTGAATAAAGCTTTCCAAACGTCTGGGAAGCCACCAGCACCTTTTACGCTTACCGGACCCGCGTGGAAACCCATGTGCTTCCTACTCGTGGTCCCTGAGCCCCACCACGTCGCAGACATGCCACAGAATGCATATGAGCGCTGATATTTTCCCTTTCAGGAGCACTGCTGTACAAAACAACCTGCGGCGTAGCTCTTTCGAACCAAATGAACCAAATGATGCTACTGGATTCAGAAATATACGCACTCCAGAGAAAACGACTTTGCTTTGTTTATCGTGTCTCTTGTCAGGACAAGGAAAAAACAAATGCCTACGACACCGAACGTTCCCTTGTTGTCACCAACCGAGGTACTGATGCGGCCTAACGTTGTTTAACTCCGCAGATCTGACGGGATGCGGTGCTTTCAACGTAGTATGATCGTAGGCATGGTGATCATCTCAAGCGTTGGTGACGTGCTTCGTGTAGGGAAGATTCAACAAACTCTGCGTGCCCCTGTGTCGAAGATGGCATATTGCGCATGTATGTGTAATGCTTCTCCATGCGGGATGGTGAATAGAGCTTTGCAAACGTCTGGGAAGCCAGCAGCACCTTTTACGCTTACCGGACCCGCGTGGAAACCCATGTGCTTCCTACTCGTGGTCCCTGAGCCCTACCACGTCGCAGACATGCCACAGAATGCATATGAGCGCAGATATGTTCCCATATAATCGACGGTGCTCAGGCGTTCAAGTTCCCGTCGAATCCTCAGACTTCCATCTCTTCTAGCCTCAGTGACCGTTGGTCTTCAGCGACCTGGTAAAATATCCCGCTGATCCTTGGCTATGACTGATGTAAGGAGGAATGCATTCTAAGGCAACGGTAGGGCCATGGAAACTCGAGCAAGTGAACTATGTCTTCAGGGAAACAGAAAATGCTTTTAAGATGGGACCTCGTGTAAGGGCTTCATGGAAGCGCGTAACTCGTTTTGTCACCAGTTCACTACTTGTACTCATTCAGGATTCTNTCGTCACGAGATTTCGACCAGTTCGGCCCTACGACCCTTGTGGAATCGTGGCACATTCAGAAATTTTTGCTTGAGGAGTATGAGGCCCTTTGACGTTTTTACCTATTCAACATTGCGCTCCATTCGACCTTTTGACAAATTCACAATTTCGACCGTTCAGGATGTCAACCCGTCCAACCTATCGATTCATATTGCATTCAGGACAATTCGGGGGTTGGGTCAATTCGAAATTCTGAAACCCTCACGAACCCAAAGCGTTGAACGTCGGTTGCAGGAGAACAACAAAGAATTGAGGTCGAAGTGAACGTGAGGTAACTCTAAGTCATTGCAAACACCAAAAAACGCAAGGACGGCGGTCAAATAGCGATGGACAGCGGTAACCACCTAACCCCTGCGCGTCAACCTGAATCGTTCGTCAACGTGAACGGTGCGTCAACGTGAACGACGCGTCAACGTGAACGTTCGTCAACGTGAACGATGCGTCAACGTGAACGATGCGTCAACGTGATCGCTTTTTACCCTGTGCGGCAACGTGATCAGCGTCAACGTGAACTGCACCCCTTTCTTTCACGTCAGCAGCTCATTCGCTGCAGATGGCACGAGAAGAATCCTGAAAGCCCCGTAGTTCCCTTTTTAACTTTACCAATAAACTGCTTTTGAAGCGCCGTGTAGAATAAGTAAAATCCAAGGTAGGCGTTCTTCATAATCACGAGGAACGTTCCTGTGGCCCCAACGACTTTCGCTCGTAATAATAATTTTAAAATGTCGCCTGCTTCGCTTCGTTACTGTACCTCAAGCATTTTCAGGTTAATCGTCTTGTGGTAGTTGGGACTTGATTTTATCGATATTGCGGTAGTTGACCTGGTTAGGTGCGGTTGTTTTGTTGCGGAAAAATTGGCACAATGATCGAACGTATGTCTTATGGATTCAGCTTTGTCTATCCTTCTTCGTTGACTGATGTTGGAGGATGCAATTGGAATCAGGAATTTTCAGATGAGGTTATCGCAGCAAATTGTCTCCCCGAGCGATTCTCTGGTATTGCTTGCCGGCAATTTGTTTTCTTCTCTCTAGTGCCTTGTGCTAGGGTTTATGGTCGATTATAACCGAAATACAAGTGACGCTATCGTAGCCCATTTCAGTGTGTTTTATTCGGCCATTCGGTATTTCCGCAACCAGCCTTTTCGATAAGCACGTGTTCGTATGTTCTAGCCAGTTTGACAGCGCTGACCTTGTGCTTGTGGTTAAAATGTGGAAGGTTTTGCTCAAAGTTGCATGCATTTTTTGACACCGCAGAAGGCTTTTATCGCAAGGTTTCAGAGTTTCAACTTTCTGCGCAAGGTTGGGAACACATGCTTGACGAAATGCCTGGCGAAGACATCATTAAGGGCGTCCGATCGAAACTGCACGTGTCAATATTCCTTCTGACAAATCTCGCCAACCTCTTTGAAGATAAAGAATTGCACAAAGCATCTTCAGAAGCTGATAATGGCGGGAAAACGGTGTGTTCTTCTTTGAGATGTGTTGCTTTCTAACACTGGGTTATTAGGCTCGGGGTGGTAGCAGACGAGGTGGCGAAAGGACAGCAAACGTGAAACTACGTATGAACTGGATTCACGAAAAGAAACGTTTGTTGACATCCTACTGCGACATTTTATCTCCACAACTGGGAAAGATTTTTGAATCCGGTTCGTCCATGGAAAACATGACTAAGTAATCATTGTTGGTGCTTGCGTTCGTCCAGGTTTAGCGGTTCCTTTACAATGGCAATCACTTCGTTGGCGACTCGCTTTCTCATCTGCTTTTCCCCTTCGTTCCAAGAGCCTTTATTCAAACTGCTGCTTCTACTCCATGAGAACAACAGTGATTATGCTACAAGTATGATTATACGACTTCTGAATCATAATTATCTTTTTATTGATTAGGGCAATATTTAGTATTGGCCACGGAATGTGCGCGCTGTTTGGCACAACCAACCGCTGACCCAGCAGTCTTCGTAAATCTCGTCCAGTCAGTGTACCGAGTAGACGCTGGCAGGAGTTTCGTCACTGTACTCTTCATGTAAGTTTCCTTCAGCTACTAATACTTGGTTTTCTTTAAACCAGTGATGGGGAAAGGCCGAACGGCGGGGCGACTGGGGAACGGTGAAGCTTAAAGGAGCGATGTCGCCGGGTTAATTTATGCTAAGTGGGGTTACCCGCGGAAACGTTTCGGGAGATCCCGGCTTATCTTTTTACGATCGACCGAACAGGCGCGCTGGTGCACCCGGTTGGTCAGCTTAGTTAAAAGTCAAGTTCTGTGGTTTACAGTGTTTTCGCAGCGCCTTAATTTCTTGCTGTCTTAATTTCTCCTAGTTTCCCGTATCGTAGGGCTCGAAGGCGCTCTTGTTGTCTTGATTTTATGATTTCCCCGTCGTAGATGCCAAAGGTGCTTCTGCATCATCTCTGAAATTTGATCCCTCCCACCTCGTGGACGGCTGGCAGAGAGCGGTTAACGGAAAGGACGAAAACTAAACCAATGCAATTCAGCGCAAGGGGGAACCAAAGATCAGGAACAGAGAACAGAGATGAATAATGGGACACGGGAGGTAACAACAAAGAGAAGAATCAAGAGGTTATTGCAGGAGTCGAATCTGTACCGACCCAGAACAATGCATAGCATGTTCGGCAACCGCTCACGCAGCTAGCGCATGCTCCATGGGAATGAGAGCGGTAGCGATGTTGGATTGCCACGGCGTAGTCTCTTCAAGCGCTTGTTTGGCACTGTTGTAGTGAGTGAGGTGCCTCATGTGTTGGACGAATCTGTGAGTGGGCGTAAATCCTGTTTCCCCAATGTGAGTAGCTGAACAAGAGCATTTCACCTCGCAAACTACGCCTGAGGTTTCGTCCAAGGGAGGTCTAGGTTTATCACTGCGGAGGAGAAGGTGTAGGTTGGGCCCTTGTTTGTAGCGCGCTGAGATATGTAAAGTTCTCAGTAGCCTTTGAATCCTCTCGCTTAGTCGCTTATGATAAGGGGGTAGGATTGTTGGGTGAGAAAAGGTGCTTCTCTGGATTCTGTGTGGGTTGGTTAGGGTTTGTTGTATGACCGAGTGTACCAGGCTTGACCGGTAACCATTTTCCTCGAAGGCTTTATATGTACAGTTTAACTCCGCTGCTAGGAATTCTGGTTCACATAAGCCAACAGCGCGTCTTGCCATACCTTGGATGACTGCTCTCCTCACCGCACGGGTGATGAGAGGAGAAATGTAACTACCTGTGCGAATGTCTTGGTTTCCTATAGACACTTCTCTTGAGGCGTTCAGGCAGCCTTATTACTACAAGTAAAGAGAAGATAGGAAAGGAGACAGTAACGTATGAAAACGACATTCTTCAAGAACAGAAACGCTGCGATGCGAAGTCAGCATTCTACTGCTGAGTAGCAAATTCGTGCGTCTAATTAACACAATCACCTGTAAGATAGGGAAAGTGTGGCCGTAAAAATTGGTGAAGAGGTGGATTTGTTTTGCCCCTTTTTAGACTGCGGACAAGTTTAGCAATTACCGTAATGTAGGCACGAAAATTTGTATTGTTATGTTTTTGTGAAATGTTCTACTTAATACTAATAGTTCAAAGCGATCACGGGATGTCTTCCACTGCGTCCAGTAGTAAGAAGGAGAGTTCAAAGCTATTGTACAATTTTTGCTTGCTGCACAATTAGTGATGCCGGTCACTGAGAAGACTACTTGGAGCAACGGCCTTTTTTAAAAAACTCAATATCCTTAAAATTTGTTTAAGTTATCGCAATTGCTGAATTGTTGCAGGGACATTTCGAAAGGAAACTCGTCGAGTTCGTCGGAGCTGACAAATGAAAGCGCTGGTGAGAAAAATTATAGCACCTTCCTAACACAGTTGCCCGCACATTGTCCGGATATAATAATACACGGCTTGTCTTCGCTGCGTATCCTGCGGGCAAAACAGATTAGTAGGCTTTGTTTACGCTATGAATTTTTCGCTTCTTTTGGAAGCTGCATGGAAAGCGACGTTGTTCCATTATGTCATTCGTAAACTGTCCTGCTTCGTAGCCCGTTCGAACAGTGCTTTATTGCAGTCTCCAACGCTTCGCATTGGAATTTTGAACGTCTACTGTGAATTGGTGTCCGTGAAACTTCACGGGAAAAACTTGGAACCGCGCGATCGAAAGTTGAGAAATCAGATCGCAGCGGTCATGCTGGTACCAACGGTTAATATTTTTCGTTTGCTTGTTAATGTGAGAACTGTTTACAGGAGCATTTGCACGACCTTAATGGAAGTGTACGCAGTAGAGTTCTTCAATTGCAATGTGGAAAGATTGCTTATGGAAAAGTGCATTCCCTTGTACACGTTCAGACGGCTTGTACCGCTTGTCTCTGGCCGTGTTAAGGATAAGTCAGTATTGGTCAGGAAGTGTGCGCTGCTGCTGTTTACCGCTTTAGTGGAAAACAATCCATTTTTAGTGGAGGTACATTGTCCGTAACTGTGTTTTAAAGAAATAATTATTTGTATTGCAGCTTTCCATTGGATCTATATCCCGGCAAACAGATAACGTCAGGGCTGATTTGGAGGGGCTGCGATTGCTCAGTGAATCGATGGATTGTACATTTGTGTTTCATTCCATATCGGCTGTTGTTTCAGTTCTCCCAGCGGACTGTATTTCCAAACGCGAACAAACGGAATTTTGGAATCGCGCCCGTAATGCCCCGGAAGAGGCTGTCGAAAGTGTGCACAACACGTTTTCGAAAGAAGGCGCATTCGTTCCTACGGAGGAGCTATTGATGGCAATTCCGTCTGCTGGCAGCCTAAATCAGTGAACCGTTAGGACGTTGCTTTAACTCTTGTGACACATTTCTTCTGTTAAGAGACATTTGCAATGCCTCCCAGTTGATTTCAGTGGAAAGTTTCCAAGAGGCTGTCGCGGAGATGATTGCAGTAAACAAGAAGTATGCAAATAATTGCACTTTTCTTTGATGCTGAATTCACAGTAAGCAGAATTTTATTTATCAATCGTGCGTTCATTATAGTCTGTCCTTGGATGAATTCAAGGCACAAGTAATGCGTTTATTGAGAAAATGTTACATGGGTATGCCTTTTAGGCAGAAATACAGAATTGCTTAGTGCTGCTCTATTTTGCTTATGTTTACGCGCAGCTGGCAGCGTGATTTATCCATCCATATCCAAAAAACAAGTTGCTAACGCCATTGATTATCCCGCAGGGGTTGACCTTTTAAGGAAGCAACTTGTTTGCGCCTTCTTCGAGGTTAGTATACGTAGAGGCGTCAGACAAGCCGGCGCGACATTTCTCGTATGATTAATGGCCACTTTGTTCGCGTGTCCTGCAGTGGTTCATTTTGAGCAGTTTTCCGACTCTTTTAACTTTCACTTTGTTAAAACGCTTTCGGGATTTGTTCGAACGACGTCATTTCATTGGTTGGATGTCTTGGCGTTGACGACCACGCAGTTTACCGACTTGACATCTCGACGACGTCAGTCTATGCCGTCGTCAGCTTTCAGAGATTTTACGACTGGCAGCTGGCAGCGTCTGGTTTTTGGGTCAGTTGTCACAACCGCATCCTTATCATTCAAGAAATGATGATGCCTAACAAATCTGTTATCAGGCAGCCGATATTCAAGTCTGCATCGTCTAAATTGCTTGAATAGTGGCGGCTTTGTGATGAATCACAGAGCTCTCGGGAATTACCTTTTCCGTAGCGAGCGCAGCACGTGTGAACAGTGAGTAAGTGTTTTGGGAACGTCGATGTGTCGGTGCGCGCGGTGGCTGTCAAAATCCTGAATAGGTCGAAAATGGACTGTTAAGTGTGGCAGTTCTGCACTGGCATCTTCTAGATAAGGAGTATTGGCATTTGAGTAAGGGCGTTATTATACTGGTCTCGTTTCTTAGATCACTGATTTTTGGGACGTTAAATCACTAACTTTTTGGCCTATCGTGAGTTTGACCCTAACGCGTCAGTGTGCTTCAACCGAAGCAGGCATGAAGTGGGTTTTGCAACGTTGGGTTGACGGTTCTGACTTCATGGTCGGCATGGCATCGAAATAATTGGCAAGTCGTTATGCTTTAAAAACATGGTTCTTCGTAACGGGGCCGTACGTCTTCATATTGCACAAACGTTTTATTTTGCGATGGTACCCGTTTTTAATCTTGAAACTGCGGAACGTTCGGGTGTAAGCGTCACCCGTCGTCAGCGGTAACAAGTAGAAAGATTCTGCTTGTTAGCGCTGACGGGCGCCACCGTAAAATAAAACGTCGATAAGCTTGTCCTAACGTCGTTCGTGCGTATGGTACTGTCTTTATCGAAGCAATTGTCATTTTGTGTACGGTGCTTCTTTTTTCTTTGCGCGTAAGGGCTGGCGTTGCATAGCCTTGTTTGCAGTGATGTCAGATCTGCATCATGCTACGTTCCCTACCCGCCACTGAGGTTTGACGCAACCTGTTTACAGTTTTCCCAGGATCGAGGTTTGGTGCACATCCTCTTTGCTTTAGTCTCTCAACTGCATGTTTGTACCTTGTGATGTTTGGTAGGTGATATTCAAATTTTCTCAATCGTGTATGGCTTGTTACCCGATGTAGATTACAGAACTCGCGCAAAGTACGGGAAGTTGCCGCTAATCCGGCATGGTCGGGACTTTGGGAGTGCCGGATTAGCGAAGTTGCCGGAAGACCGGCGCCCAGACCAGAGCGTATGATTTATAACCGCAGTCTGCTCACCGTTGCTAGCAACTGACATGCGAATTAATACAATACGTTTCGTGAAGGAAGCAGGTACAATAAATGGCACGAAAGTGAAAATTTCATTAGGTATGACTCGTTATCGTTTCAAACCGTTTTCATGTCATAGTACTTCTGGACCTTTCAGTGCACCATCGCCAGGAAAATGAAGTTTTAATAAACCGAGTTACAATCAAGGGGACGCGCAAAAGCGATTCCGTTGTCTACGCGGAACAGTGGCCTTCAAAGCGGAGAACCAGAGTTTAGGGAAAGATTATTACGATCGTCTAGGGCGTGACTTATGGAAGACAAACGGTGCCTACAGTGGTGACATTTCTGAATGACACGATGTTGATGGCATCGGATTCTCATACAGCGACTCTTCCGCTGCTTTGTCCTTAATCATTTTCTTGAATATATCCTTCAAATTGGTCTGGTTCACATGCTTTGGCCTTTCTGTGATCAGCTTATCCTGCAGCATGTGAACGTTCATTAGCTCCTGTTCAGTTATGAAACTTCGTTGCTCTAGGCCTTTAACCAGCTCACTTGTCAGTTGGATTAGTCTATCAATAGATATCTTCTTTGCTCCCTACTCCTCTTTTCATCACAACTTTCTCCTTGGTTACCTTCTTTGTTCTTACTCATAATCATCTGCACGATCTCACAGTCAGTACAATGATGAGTAGCCAAAGCATTATCGCTTCCTTCCACTCCTCAAGGTTGTCTTCTGCTACCCGGCTTGCAAGATCTGTAGCACTAGGATTTGTCAGGTTCTGTGCGAACTCGAGCAGTTCCCGAATACTCTTTTTCTCAAAGACCGTGACTCCCGTAGCGTCATTTATGTCTTCCTGGTCGGTACGCTCGCCTCGTAGCCCTGGCCACAACTTGTGCCATCCGTTTGTTAAAGTCGACTCTTCCAGTGAATTCCAAGCCTTTGCAAGGCAATAAATCATATTCCTCAAGTTGAATCCTTTCAAAAGCTCTTGCACCGGCGTACCAGAGTTCAATGCGTCATAAACTTGGCGCGGTACTTACACTTCAGGGAACGTAAAATGCTGTTATCTAGCGGCTGGATAAGAGAGGTGCAGTTAGGAGGTAGGCGTACAGAGTGAACGTTCTTTTTCACTAGCTCAGTGACAGGGTGCGCTGGACAGTTGTCTAAGGTAAGCACGATCTTGCAGTCCTTGTCCAAGCCAATGGAGTTACAATGAGCTCTTGCCTCTGGAGCAAAATGCCTTTCAAGCCACTCCGACGTTATTTCCGTTGTCATCCATCCGTTTCTTATCGCACGGTAAATGACTGGCAGGTGAACCATACCTCTGAACGCCCTGGGGTGTAAATGCTTGCCGATAACCAGCAAGGTGCACCTGTGCGTTCCCGCAGCGTTAGAGCAACACAGTACGGTGACCCGTTCTTTCGATGCCTTATGACCAGCCGGCGATTCTGCGTCAGCCGTTGTCGAAGTCCGCCTTGCTGTGCTTTTCCAGAACAGGGCCGTCTCGTCAGCGTTATAGACCTGTTCAGGGCTTCACTGTTCGTCAGAAACTAGCTTGGTGAACTCATCAACGAATGTGGCAGCGGCTTCGTTATCTGCGGAGCGTTTTTCACCGCAGACGGCCCGCAACTTCAAGCCGTGACGCTCCTTAAAGCGCCGGAGCCAGCCACTGCTGTAACCGCACTGGTAAGGTAGTCCAAGTTCTTTGTGAAAGATCCTCGCTTGTTCCTTGACCATGTTTCCGGAGATCTCAACGCCTCCCCTTACGCGAACCTTAAGCCACGTTATCAACACTTTATCCAAGTCGGTGCTCTTTCCGTCTTTTAATGTTTTTCTTCCGCCCATCTCCTTCCCTAATCTACCATCGGCGACGAACTGGACCAACGTTCCTTTTTCCTTCTTCAGGTCATAGAAAGTCGAAGAGCCAATGTTATACATGTCGCACAAACTCTGCACCGGTACGCCGCTGTCCAGTTTTCTCAGCAGTTCAAGCTTGTCCTTGATGGACAATGTGCAGTGCTTGCGCTTTAAGTCGCGAGAAGCACTGTCCTTATGGGCCTGAGCCATGACAGCGGCTAGGTTTCAGCAATTCAGGACGACTTGATTTGCGCTGTCAATATTCGGCCAACAGTGCAGCGACTTTTCATTAGAATGCAAGCAAAACCGAGGCAAGCGAAAGAAAGAGCAGCTAATGAATTGACCGAACCCTAAAGCTTCCGTAAACAGAGTGAAAGCGGAGCGAGCGCAGTCAGTAACGAAAGCCAGTGATTTCGTGCATGCAGCTGCCCAAAGAGCAGCTGCGTGCACGCAATCATCGTGAATCATGACTAATGGACGGACAACTGCCGTGAGAACTGTCTGACTGGTCAGTGTTGTGCCCAGTTTGCTGTCGCCCACGCACTACTTGCTCGCTGAAAATTGTCCGGATTAGCGGTCATTCCGCTATGATCGCCAAATCTGTCAAGTAAAGTGTTGCCCGTTTCTCCTATGTAGGAGGCGTTGCAACCACATTTAATTTCATGAACGACCCCGGGTCTATCTTTGAAAGGAAGCCTGATCTTATCGTTCCTGACTAGAGACATTAGGCTAGGGGAGCACTTAGAAAAGTAAACGCGGTAGCCATGCTGGCGTCCGAAACGTTGTAAGTGTTCTCCTAGGCCGCAATAGTAGGGGGATAGTAATCATCAGGTTTGAACTCACCTCGTCATTGGGTCTGTCTCTGGGTACATGTAACCTTCGTGTGATGGTAGAAGTCACGAAGCTCTGTGGATACCCGTTCTTTT
>KN538444.1:142236-157023 GCA_000797535.1 Trichuris suis
CAGTTACTGCGCAACGGGCGTCACGTATTCCGCGACCGCGCCAGCTGTTACGTAATCGAGTCAGACGGCCAAAATTTGACCTCCGCACGGACAAGAATAATGACCCGTTCATTGCTTACTGCAAATACGTTTACTCCAAAGTCAAAATGCTGCAACTCTTGCAGTCTGGGAAGCTCATGCAAGCGTTAGTCAACCTCGTGAAGCAGTAAGTTTCATGCAATTTTGTGGCCGTACTATAGGTTTCATTCTGCAAAGCATTCCGGACTTGAGGCGCAAAAAGGCGCTGACGCTACAGATGAAGAAACAGGAATGAGCGAAGCGGTTACTCTAAAGCACTGGTTCTCAAACGTTTGGTGCCCTCGCCCCCTTTTGAGACAAACGTTTCGTCATCGCCCCCATCTCTCTGTCGTGGGCTACTCAGGCTTGAGTTGACTCGACAGTGAAGATAGGACAAGGTGTGTCCCGATGCTCCACCGTTATCGGTTCACTGACCTTCTCTGCATATTAAACGAGTTGCCTTCAGTGACAATAAAATTATGATGCCTTTTGGATCGTTGCAAGGGTTGCATGTCGAAATCCGGAATGACGACATCCCCAGTGATGAAATCCTGAGTGACGAAATCTTGAACCGTCGAAATGCTGAAGGTCGAAACCCTGATCGGTCGAAGTCCTGAACGATCAATATCCTGAAAATAAAATTACTTAAGAGACAGGGGGCAAGATAGTGGTAGTTTTCTTTTCAGGACTTTGCCCTCTCGGTGTTCTGACCGCCAGGGGTTTCGACTTCAGTGTTCTGACGGTCTCTGCATTACTGTCTCTCGTGCGCACTGTGATAGAACGCAGCTTAAAATGCTTTGCGAAAGCTTTTTGACAAAAGAGGTAAGAGATTACAGTGGAAGTTCATGTCAGTAATCCTTTATTATCCTTAGCATAACATAGCAACCAATTTTTCAATGCGAAGCATGTGGCTACTGAAGTGAAACTAACTTTCTTATATCAGGATTAATACGTGTGAGCATTATTCTTAGGTCGCCTCGTCTCACTATTGATGGCCGATTCCTTTTCTTACTCAGCAGGTCAGTAAATGCACTGAATCCACGTTCAGCTAAGTATGACAATGGAAAAGCGATGAGAAGCTTTACCACAACAGCACATAACCGACGATAAAGTTGTGCTAGTTGCCGCTGTAAACAAACTGGTGATATCTGCTCGTAAACTTCGGTTTTAACTCTTCATTGTTTTGCAGTTCTACTAACTCTTCCTTTAGTTCCGTTTCTGCCTCTTCCACATTGCCAAATGGATCTTCAACCCAGTCTGGAATTTTCATGGATAGAATGTCACTGAATCGTTTCACGAAGTCTGCGCGCAGCATTTCCAAGTGATGGCAGTACACCAAGATGTCATCCTCAGCGACTTCTGCATTTTTCTTGAGTGCAGCGAGGAGTGGGAACTGACAGAACTCGCCACGTCGCAGATTTCGTTTGCACATAACTAAGTTTGAAACAAATGCAAATACGATGGCCTTCGTTTTAATGAAGCTGAGGCTGTCGCCTTGAAACTGCAAATTCATCTCATGGAACTTTGGGTATAATTCTGTTAGGTACGCGATGTCGCTTTTAAATTTTTTCAAGTTGTCTCGCGGTGTAGCATTCTCGTCCCCTGAGAATTCCAAAACTGTATCAAAAAGGCTATGAAAGCGGCTCAGGCAAGTGCCTTTCGATAACCAACGAACTTCAGTATGAAGTAGTAAACGGTTAAAATGTTCATCACTCGCCTCACACAACTGACTGAATAATTTCTCATTCAACGATTTACTCTTGATTTTGTTCACTGTTGAAATTACAAACTGCAGTGAGCAACTCAGACGGTCGCTGAGGTGTTTTCCAACCAAATGGTGCTGATAAATTACGCAGCGAACCGCTAACGCACTCAGAACCACCTCTTTCAAATGTGCAATAAATCCATGTTGGCTTCCCACCATGGAAGGCGCTCCGTCAGTTGCTACGCTCATTATGTTCGCAAGAGGGATGTTCTTTTCTTAGAAAAATTCTTCTACAGCGCGAAATATTGACTCTCCTTTAGTGTCGGTTGCAAGGTGTTTGGCAAACAATAATTCCTCTGTGAAACGATCTTCTTTGAGAAAGCTAACGTAAGCTAGGATTAATATCTCATTGCTAGGCAAACCGGATTCATCAAGTAGCAAGGCAAATGATGTAGTTCTCAAAAAATTGCATAAAGTTTCTCCTATGTCAGTGCTCTTTTCGTCGATTCTTCTCTGCACCGTACTATTGCTCAAGGAAATCTTTCTGATTATTTTAGTCGGTAATATGTGCAGCAACGTACGTAGAACTTCCCTGATAACAGGAAGCAATAACTCTTCTCCAATGCTATGAGGCTTTCGTGATTTTGCAATTAGTAATGAAATATTGTAAGAAGCAAGTAACCTATCATTTTCCTCTTACGAAGCAGAGGATACCATACTTCCCAATGTTGGCTTTTTGCGGAGTTTTTCCCAAAGTGACTGAAAATAAGCCATATCCTTATTAGACTTGTCAGCATGTACTCTTCTCCAGTGTTCTCGCAATCTTGATGATTTCACTGACTCGTTTGAGAACACTTTCTCGCAGATCAAGCACATAGGTGAATACTTATTAGCTGGTGAAGGGATAATTCCATATTTCAAATACTCGGAGCTGTATTGCCTGCATTCTTTTCGTTTCCCCCACAGCGAAAAAGACTAAACATTGGTAGCTCTTCGGTTAGGGATGTCGTATTGTGTAAAATTGAGTACGACGGAGTGGCAGAGTAGCTGCCAGCATGCGTTCAAGATCTCGGTAAGAGTAAACTGATTTTTGCATGCGTAATAAGCACCTAGACAATCCTTGTAGTAAATTGGAAATTAAACGTTTGTTTCCTGTAATGCCTTTTACGTTTTCGAAGAGCACATCATGCTGTTTCAAGAGAGCTACACAAATAATATAAAAAGTGGTATTGCTGTATTTATAAAGGAAGCTCTGGGAGGTGACAAAACGCAAAAACTTCGCTAATGCGTTCGTTTCTTCATTTACTTCAGGTTTCCTTTTCTTTCAAAAGCTCATTACGACGACAACTGAAGCATCGGTAATAAGCATCGAAAGATTACGACCGGTGAATCTGGACAGAGAAATGGTGCCTTGTCTCGTTAACGCCAGCCGCTCAAACCTCCCGCTCGTTTATTAATACTAAGAGTTACCAGTTGCGGCCACTTCACGCAGGAGCTGTCATGGTAGCTAACCGGAAATGATGGATTCATTGCTGCATGAACCACATTAATATGAAAGCGTGATAACCTATATGAGTGATTTTACTCACTTTTCGCAAGTTGCATCGTGCTATCCCACCACAGAGAAGACCGAGTGACAGGCGATGACGAAGACGATTCATCACGCGTAGTAGCTACACTTCCCCAAACTGATGACTGATCCCCTAAATTTTCATAACTGGTTTCGATCACATCGCCCGTCTCGAAACCATTATCGTCCCCTGAGCGCACTCTCAGCTTCCATCGGCCCCGAGCATTCCCCATTTCGCCCACTTTGGGAATCACTGCTCTAAGAAGTTCGGACGTATGATCGCAAAGTGCGCTCACCAACGCAGCGCGTCGTTGACTGGCATCAGTGATGCATCGAGCGCCAAAGTAGAACTCGATACGGTCCTCGAAGCTGGGTCACGCCTTTGGCCGTTCGAACGAAAATGCGGGTGCCGCTATCGCAGGGCGTGCCGCTGCAGCTGGGGCGTGAGTACTCGACATCGTCGCCAATATATGTTGTGTCTGAGATGAGAAGACGAGGTTTATTGAGCGAGAAAGAGCCAACCGAAACAAGCTAACCGAACGAACGAGCAGAGCGCACCGACAGACGGTAACATAATGCGCAGGCGACATATGCCTACTGTCCCTAGGCCAATTATCTGGTCACGAATTATCTCTTCTTCTAAAGATCCAAATTCACAGAAAGTAATTCACTCACGTAATTCAGCAACAAATCGATCAATAGATTCGGACGGCGGCTGCCGACGGCGTCGAAAGCGATGCCTTTCAGCACAAAAGTTGACCTTCAGAACGAAAATTCTTCCAACGTGCAGACAGCGGAGTCGAAAGTGTCTCCTTCGCTCGGTAAGGTATAGAAAATTCGCTGGCCTTCTGTGCCTAAGGAGTTGAGTAGTATCGCACGTTTCCGCTTATCAGCAGGGAATGTAGCAAAAGCAGGATACAAGTAATTGCAAAAGACGCGGAAACACATACGCCAACGCAGCACTGGTGCACCGGGGAGTTTCAAAAAGGGGCAAGGCGGTGCAAGTCCGTCCTTCATTCTCGTCGCCAGAAATGTAATGTAATGGCAGGTCAAGTCAGCAGGCGTACACGTTTACTAAACGGGAAGCACACTATACTGTAAGGATTTGCAAGTTCCCATATTACAGTGAATACACTACAGTGTCCCTCGAACTTTCGGAGCTACCTCTCCCTCCGTTTTCAACGATTACAATGACAGGGCCTGTGCGCGGTTTGTTAGTAGTGGGGAGGTGGAGTTAGTGTGAAGTCTCGGTGGGGTGTAAACTGGGTTTTCAAAGTGTCCTTTCTGTACGGTTCGAGTCTTCTGCCTTCTGTCCGTCATGGTTGGTGAGTCGAGTTGGGTGTCTCTAGTCTTGTAATGTTTGTCATTTTCGTGATCATTGAATCCGGACAAGAAGACAGGTTTCTGACTTTTCTCAATGAACTATTTCCCAACACCATCTCCTTTACCATTGAGAAAGAAGTGGGAGGTAAACTTCCCTTCCTAGACTCATTAGTAATAAGGAGTTGAGACTGCTTCAACGTAACTGTTTACAGAAAACCAACGCATTCTGACAGATATCTCCATTTCTCTTCCCACCACCCGCAAGCGGTAACGCGTGCGGTCGTTCATGGCATGACCAGACGCGGGGTGGCTCTATGTGAACCTGAGTTCCTAGAACCAGAGTTAAAACACATATACAACACCTTTAAGGACAACGGTTATCCACCATCTCTTGAGCACTCCGTTGTACGGAGAACCCTGGCAAATTCTCCAAGAATACAAAGAAGAACCATCACTGGCCCACGAATCCTACTCCCGCACTATAAGGGACTGAGCGAAATGATTCAGAGATTAGGATGAACTCTAAACTTCTCGGTGTGCTACCAACGGGAACCGAACTTACGCGCTCCCCTCTGTGGTGTCAAGGTCAGGCTCCCGTCAAAGGAACACGCCGGGATAGTTTACGCAGTAAAGTGTTCCTGTTCAGCACTTTACATCAGCGAAACTGGTTTTTCCCTCACTCACAGATTTCGCGAACACATGAAACACCTAAGTCGATGCAAGAGAGCGAAACAAGAGCTTGAGGGAAGCAGCTCTCCACAGACAACACACCATGGCAGACCACGTACGGTTCACCTTACACTTGCCATGGAGCAGGCGCTGGTGACATCCGCTGTTGCCGAGCACGCCGCGCACTGCCGTGGTTCACTACAAACAAGAGTCGTATGCAAAGAGTCCCGCCTGTCCCGTACACGCATGAAGGAACCTTTTTCCATACAAAGTAACCAATACAACAAACGGGACAGAGGGTCTGACATAAGTGACATTTGGAACAACCTAGTTCATGTCACTAATTGCTGCGACCTTCCATGACCTTCCTTCCTTTACCTTTTTTTCCTTTTTCGTTTTTCCTTTCCTTTGTCTCCTTTGTTTTTTCATGCCGCCGTACCCCTCTGTGCCCTATTTTCGTTCTTGCCTTTTGTTCTTTTTGTTTCTTTCTGCCAATCGACTTTCTCTTGCAATACGCCCTTAACCAACCCTCCACGCCGTGGAAGGGAACAAATTTCAGGAACAAGAAGATCCTCTACCCGAACCGGATGAACATGAACTTGGACAAGTATTACAAGGCTGAAAACACCGAACTCGACTCAACAATCACAACGGAGAGAAGACAGAAGACTCGAATCGTGCAGAACGACACTTTGGAAACCTACTTTACACCCCACCGTGACTTTAAACCAACTCGACCTCCCCACTACTAACAAACCGCGCACAGGCGCGGTCATTGTAATCGTTGAAAACGGACCGAGAGGTAGCTCTGAAAGCATCGAGGTGCAGTTTTTCACGTAAGTACAAAATAAACGGTTTGCGTTTTTCCGTAATAAATTGACAAATAAAATTGTTCCCTCCATACCATAATCGCGTGGGGGAACGCATCCTAAAGCTAGCACACTCCCTTAATTTCAAATTTCGGTTTACGCCTTCACACGGTCTGCGTTCAGCAGTCAGGAACGACAAGATCAAGGTTCCCTTCAACAGGAGACCTGGCGTCGTATATAAGATGCAGTGCAGTTGCAACGCCTCCTACCTAGGAGAAACGGGCAACACTTTACTTGACAGATTCAAACAAGATATGTCGAACGTCGGAAGATACAAAGACGCCGTACGCCGACTCAAGGAGCCACATACACCTGCGCGGACAAGGACCAAAAGACGACGACGCCCACAGCGAGAGCAACCGCAGAAGATCATAGCCGAAACGATCAAGGTCTCCGCGGTCGTCGAGCATTCCTCTCAATGCTCGCATGACCTCCAACCATCAAGTATTTGCCGCGAGAGCCATTTACACCTGCCCCCCGTAAAGGAGGCACTATTCATCCGAAATAATCCTACCATCAATCATGACAAAGGCGTAGAAGTTAGCGCCGTTGGGGCGCACTGATTACTAAACGAAGGTCCTTCTCCCTGCCAGGCTGACCTCGCCCGTTGTCCCACGTGAGTATATAATAGCACGTTCGAGCGACCACCTCCTCCCTTAATCGCTGACGACAGAACAAGTAGCGTTCCGAAAGCTTCGATACTATACACGTTAGTACAATACTGTTCTTGCCTAATAAGCGCTCGTCCACCCACTGGTTGAGCTCATGCATATGTTTGATAAATGCGAAAATATTTCCACCAAGCTGAATGTTGTAACGACAGCTTACGGAGACAAGATGAAAAGCTTCATATGAAACATTGTCTGGAATATCTTCTCAGCCGATTGTCACATAACAATGTCCATGAAACATGCGGTACGCTCAGTTCACAGTTGAGCGAAAGAAGTGAACCTGAAGGGCGGCGCCAAGTGTCAATTACAAAAGAACGGACAGGACTTACGTCTCGAGGGGGAGTTTAAAGAAGAGCTAACTGATGAGAACGTACTACATAATCTCAAAACAGATTAACTCATAAAAGGAGTGCATCCTACAACTCATTATCTGGGACAAAGATTCTGCCAACGTGCTCCGCAGGCGCTTGCTATGCTTTTTCTAGTACTGAAGACTTCGTAACGGAGCTTTTGTATAGTAGTTACCGTTTTAGTTACCGTTTAAGTCATACGGATTAATAGCCACCGTTGATGAAAAAACTCAATTAGAACAGAACGGGCAAGACTTACAGAGACCTGCCGTTCCCCTCCACAGAAGCCCCGCTACGAAGTCTTGAATAATTGGAAAACATAGCAACTGCCTACGGAGCTTCATCAGCCGTCTGCCTACACGCAAGGCCCGCTGCGAAGTCTTACGTTACTGAAAAAGCATAGCAGGTCCCGGTCGACGGAGCCTCATCAGTTAGCTCTTCTTTAAACTCCCCATCTTGAGACGTAAGTGTTGTCCGCTCTGTGTTTGTCATCTTTTGCCAACATGGCGAAGTGTCGCAAGTATAACGAGCGTGCCGAAAAGAATGCAAGCCACGCAAAGCCGAATAACATTGTAGCAGCAGTGGTACAGAAAGTGGAGCAGTACATGAATAGTTTTCTGCTGTATATGTTTGATAAATGCGAAAATATTTCTACCAAGTTGAGTGCTGCAGTGAAAGATTACGGAGACAAGATGCAAAGCGCCGTATGTCACATGTTGCAATACATGAAACATTATCTGGAACACCTGATCAGCCGATTGTCACATAACAATGTCGACGAAACAGACGCTAGGCTCAGTTCACAGTTGAGCGAAACAACTGAACCTGAATGGTGGCACCAAGTGTCAATTACAACAGAGCGGACAGGACTTACGTGTCAAGGTCCTTAGTTCAAAGAACAGCTAACTGATGAGAAAACACTACATAATCTTAAAATAGATTAACTCAAAAAGGGGGGCATCCTGCAGCCCATTGTCTGGGACAAAGTTTGTCCTTACGTGCTGCGTAGGCGGTTGCTATGTTTCTTCATTTCTTCAGTTGCTTAAGACTTCGTAACGGGGCGTTTGTTTAGTGTTTACTGTTTAAATCGTACGGATTAATAGCCACCGTTGATGAAAAGCTCAATTAGGACAGAACGGAGAAGACTTACCGGGAATTGCCGTCAGCGCGCACAGGAGCCTCGTTACGAAGTCCTAAGTGATTGAAAAACATACCAAGTGCCTACGGAGCCTCATCAGCCGTCTGCCTGCGCGCAAGCCCCGTTACGAGCGTGAAACGTTTTTTGTTTCGTGAAACGGCTGACAAGTTATGAGACGATCAATTTTCTGTGCCTTTAATATTTCATTTTTTATTTTTTTGTTTATGGAAGGTTTATCCGTTTCTTTAGACGTAAACAGAGAAAGAGCGTAGCAAAGGCTTTCCGGAAACCTACGCTATTTCTCTGGTGCTACCTAAACCTCCCGCACTGAAGACGAAAACGAAGACACGTTGTATTGGACAAAGCGGTGTATACGTACTCTACAGACGCACCAATACAATCGATGAGAGTGGATACCCACTACGTTTGCAAACTTAATGAACGGCAACTTTCAGTGGCAAACCTCTGGCAGCGTCGTAAGAAAATCTCTCTACGCAAAGGTCTCTTCCTAACTTCCGACTCCTTAAATTCTGAAACGCTCAGTTCCATTCAACCATGCAAAGCATTACATTCTATATTTTGCGTTAATCAGTTTAAAACGACACCCAGCAAATTCCCCACCATCTTTTACATGTTTCTTTCCAATCATCTACGCTCGGATATAAATCCCCTTTGCGCACACCATTTTCGCAAAAGTTTGCAGATGACAATAGCGTAAACAGAGTACATCTGAAATGAACGATAGTGTCTGGAAAACTTTATGAATACTTACATAGATAATGAGGAAATAGTTACTCCAAATGGACAGGTGCTTGATGTCGTCGCACAACTATCAAGTATACTTTACGTGCTACTGCTTTCCGCTCATCAAGGGCTGAAGGACGACCTTAAGGGAGCAGCATACTCCAGAAACCAAGGTGTTGAACACGGATGTTATTGGTTGTATTAGTATTACCCGCTCTCACTTATTAACCCGCAATAGTATTAGCCGCTCTCACTTTGCGCATACATTTTTCAAGGTGAAGCCGGTTTTGAGAAACTGCAAGCAGCAAGCATACATTAAAGTCATTTGTTTACACATGGAAAAAGCTTACAATCACAGTACCACACTACACAGTCCATTCAAAGAACCATTCTCCCCTACGGCAGGCCGGGGTTAACTAAATGACTCCGCTGGCAAACTGCAACGATGAAAAGATTCACACGCCTGATTAGAATACCAGTACTTGCACTACCTCAAAACTTCTGTCGTTCGGATTGAAAGAATGAGGTGATCCTCGTGCTGCTGATTGTAAATGTATTTATTATATGCTGATGCCAGAAAACAAACCGATCCCATTTAACTTGGCACCTTTATCAATTTGACGCCGCGTTCAACTTGACACTTGGTCAACTCGACGCTGACTGCCGGAGTAACAACCTGGCGCCCGTCAAGTTGCACGTTAATCGGTCTCTTAGTTAGGATGTGCTTGTCCTTTACCGTTTGACCGCTGTCCATAGCTCTGTACTTTAGCCTATGCAGTGGCGGCTAAGAGTACTGCCGTTTTAACCATGAGGTCGATTCGCGGTTGTTTGTTCGCTGCAGTTTGTTTCTTGTTTCTGGATCGCTTCCCGCTTCAGTTTCTTGTTCTTGCTTTAAATCTCTTGGTCCATCTCCTTCGCCATTACTTTGCTGTCGCTCGTTCAAATCTCGAGTTCATTGTGCTAGAATTACGTACTTTCGTCTTCCCGGTTACATGCTCGATGATATTAGTTCAGCTGTGCCAGCTAGCTGCCATTCGTTCGCAGATCTTGGTGCTAAAGGACGAGCGCGTCCTAAGTACGCGACCCGATTAACTCGCAACGTGACGTTCGTGAAGTTCATCGTCGAGCAGAGGGCGTCAAGGTGATCTGGGCGTGAAGTTAAGCGCCTCCTTAAACACATATGAGATTCAACCCATCTGCCCTGGAGCTGCTCCGGTTATATATGCGACGAGCAGCAAATCGCGGTTCAAACAGCGGCGTTTTGCCGCCTCCATTGTGCGCTTCGGCTAGAGAATAGCAACCTATTGCATTCGCATTCCAGCGTCCTTCGCAACTTGGTGCCGTCCTCTTGCCTTTCGTCAAACAACGGTTACCTCTTGTTTTCCCATGCCGCGACCCATCCGCCGTTTGGCGCCTCCATTTTATCCTTCGATCAAGAAACAGCTAGAACATATGTGGCTTGGAGGCGAATACTTTGTAAGCAGACTACCAACGCAGACCCGTCGTTTGTGTTCTCTAACTGAAGGGTGCAACTGCGCCAAAACGCCCTCCACGCCAAATAAACGGATTCGTTCGTCCTGTGCCAAAATTAGGGAACACATTTCACACCTTTCCTGTTAATACCGAAACGCCAAGCGGCACCTGTGTCCTCTTACTAAAACGGGTATCAGACATGTTGTCGGTGCCAACCCCGCGACGGGCAAAGTGACAAATGTGCGGAGATGTGTTTCAGTGAGTAATCATTGTTGTCTTGCTTGTGTCATATAGCTTCCGGGACCTGGTCAGGTCCTTAAGATGCACCTCTTTGAGTTACCAACTCTCCGCACACTGCTGGGCGAGCTAGACCCCATTTTGAGAATGATTAATCCTACCAACGGCGAAACGGCCGCGTCAAGTCAGGGAGTAATTTGAACGAAAGAACTGCCATATAGCTGGGAATGCATATATCCCTATTAGTAGAACAAACAAGGAGCGCATCTCTTGTAAATTCACGCCTTTAAGATTTCAGGCGGCCAGTTGGCAGCGTCGAAACGTCTGTGATCTTACTGAAAGTGACTGTAAAGAGCCTAAGCATAAACGAAAGTTAAAGGGCATTTTCGTCTAGGCAACTGCACACTTATGGAAAAAACGCACTCGTTGTTCTCCACTCTCGCTTGGTTGTCGCGAGCAGCCCAGTAGCTAACCTATGCTAACCGGTGAACCCCATGCTCAACGAGTGAATGCAAATCTAACGCTTAAAGCACTGATGCCCCTGCATTTCTTTTTAAGATGAGCTACCTTGATTTGTAAGGTCTCCAGGAAGGCAAACAGAGAGACAGCCTTGTGGGTTTTAAATGTTTTGAATTATTTCATACTGCCAACCTATCAATCCAACTGTGATACGGTGAAGGAAAGGAACCTATCGAAGATCAAAAATGAAACACTGAAGCACTGCCGCTTGTCGGAAATCAAACTAGTCACTTTGCGATTCGGAAACACTAGCACTGATAAGCAGTACACGTCTCTTGTCTGCGTTTTTCCGACGTTCCTGCGTTGCTTGCCTGCTTACCAACTCAACCCAAACGTGCCTGCTTAATTCCTACCACAAGCGTCCGGTCTCATCGGTGATACACTCTGTCGTCATACTGTAATTCTGCCTGGCTTCCTCATCCCCCTTTCCTAAGCCTACGCCTAAGCATAAGGGCATACTTTAGTTCAGGCTTACGTAAGGGCAAAGGATGTTAACCGGTACTCTCGCCAGTAAGGGCAGAACCGAATGGCAGCACGTCTGCCGGAAACGAACCTGGATTTCTCAATCAGTGGGTCGCGGAACCGACAAGATCCAAACATCCTGGCATTTTTATTCCATGATTCCTAAGCATTCATCCTCTAACATCAAAAGAGTAGCAGTACTACTTGAACATGTACCTGCAGGAATTTAACCTCCAGAATCCCGCCCCATATTCTGAGGAGATGGACCTATGCAAAACGCGCTTGAGAATCAGTATTTTTCTGCAACAGACGAACCAAACGCTCTCATAGGATTAACGCCTAAGACCGAAACGCTATCCCACGTTCAGCATGACTCCATGTCGCACTCTTCTCGCAGATTAGACGAATGGTTCACCTCTTCTCGCTAGCATCAACTACCATTAGGGCAGCGAAGAGCACTTGCACATTGCAAGGCAAAAGTGCTCGCGATTGCACTGCCGTTACGAAGCTTTTTGGCACAGGAGTCTCCTGCCTATCCGTTGAAGACAGGTTAAAGCCTAACCTGAAAGCTCGGGTGATAAAGCTTATTGATTGCAATAACAGGACATCACCGTAACAACGAAATTCTACACTCTACATGCAGTTACACAATGCAAAAACATGCATCATCTGTAGTGGCCCTGGAACGGGCCGTTTGGGGTGACATGGCAGCATGAAAGTTGCCGCCTACTGAGCGCCAAGCGCTCCTGTACTTCGTCATCACCTTCGTTCCTTCGCTGACTGCGTGCTTGCAGAGCTCTCCCGGCAGAAGGCGAACTGCCGTTTGGATCTCTCTTGAACTGATCGTATCGCGATTGTTTTACTAAGCCAGGTGATTCGCCTCCCCAGATATTCGGTCCAGTACATCATTCACGAAGCTGTCCATGAACGACCTCGCCTTGCCCCTTGTGCGTGTGTCAGAGTGAACTTCTTTGAGCTCCCTGTAGATATACCTCTTGAAAGATTGCTTTCTTGACTTCCTCCTCTTCTTATCATCAGCCTTCGCTGCCATCTCAGAGTTCCCGGCTTTCTTCACGCCTTTACTTAATGGTTTTCCAGGCATGAAACAGCACAGAACAAAAGTGAGAAGTACGGATCCGATGGCGGTATATATAGGCGACCTGACTTAGCACTCACTAATCAGAAATTGAAATGCGAGCTAGTAACGGTCGTGCCCACATTATTTAATAGCCGCGCGTTCTGCCACAGATCATTTCATTCTAGTGATCGTTCCTTTGGCAGTACGTTATGACTGGTCGAGGAGAAAGCGGAAAGGTGAAACTCAAGACAAGGTGAAAGGCAAGACAAGCAGCCGAAGCAGCAGAGTGGGATGAAAGTTTCCCGTTGGTCGCATTCATCGTCTGCTTCGGCAAGGAAACTATGCCGACCGAATTGGGGCTGGTGCTCCAGTGTACCTTGCTGCTGTCATAGAATATTTGACGACTGAAGTTCTGGAGTTGGCCGGGAATGCTGCTCGCGACAGTAAGAAAACTCGTATCATCCCGCGGCATTTGCAATTGGCCATCCGAAATGACAAAGACTTGAGCACGTTCCTAAGAGGAGTGACGATAGCTCAAGGTGGCGTGCCACTGAACATCCATCCGAGCCTCCCACCGACGAAAAGCGAAATGAAGGCTGCCAAGAAAGCGAGAAAAGAAATCGTTTTTCGCTTTGACCCAAAACGGCCGTTTCCAGGGCCACAAATGTAAATTGGCAGTAGTGCTGCGTGCAGAAACAGTGCTTGTTAGAGAGTATAGTAATTATTTTGGAGTTGAAAATAGGGCGCCTCGGTAATGATCAGAGTTTTGATGCGAATTGTTTCTTCAGGCGCGCAGCAGATAAACAGGTTAAGGTCATCTGTCGTGAAGTGCGTTTTGGTCACAGACGAGCGCCTCTGAAGAAGAAGCTTTGAAACATGACTGGTGAAACAAGGCGTACTGGACTAAACCAAAGGAGAGTTGTCCATTAACGACGGTCAGAAGTAATACACCGAAGTCGATTAGCGCGAGTCAGCTATGCGCCCAACTGCATTGCTCCGGCAACTGTCAAGCTCATTGCTAAAATAAAGCGATTCTTCTGGACTGCCTGACGCTTAAAACGAGTGACGATTGACATGCGATTCATCTTTCGTTCAAGAGAGGAACCGTTGAAACCGTTCCCTCTCTCGGGATGTGTTTCCATGTCGCGTTTAGTGTAAACATTTACGGAAAACGCTTTTATTGCATGAGTGTGGATGTCCGGACTGGTGAGCGTGATTCACAAGTTCCAAGAATGGTCGCATCGCTTGGTTAACGGTGCATATTTTAAAGTAAAGTTGCTCTGTCCAAAATGCCAGCGATAATGTAAGCGCACAGTTAGAGATAACGCTGCTCCATCGATCAGGGAAAGCAGAGGAACGCTTTCGACGACATGGACGGCCACGTTTCCTATTGAACTGTCCGGATGTCTGCCTAATTGCTCCAAATGCGGCCGCTGTCCGATAGGAACGTTGGAAAGTTGGATATTCCATTGCTTAAATGACCGCTCCGAAGGTGCGTTTGTAGTACGGTGAACACGCGGGGCTTAATTTTACGATGCTCCTTTCGTCTATGTCTGTAATTCTTAAAAGTGGCGCTATCGCCCGCAGGGCGCTTCTGCCAAGGGGGCGTTGGAAGACCGGATTGCGCTGGACCGCAGACCATGGTCATGGTCATGGTTAGTTCAGCGTCACTTGGCGCTAAAACGCCAATCGATGCTGAAATAACAGTTACTCATGGCCGAACCAACGGTTTGGTTTCTCTGAGCGATCCTATAGAAATGACATTCACATGGGCGCGCGCGATCAAACAGCGGTAGCGGAAGGGCAATTGCGACGTCCATTGAGGACTCCGCGAAAAGTTTGAAGAACTGTTAGCTCTATCCAGTAAAGAACTAACGTGAGAATCAAAACCTTACTGTTTTTTAAGGACAATTGCTTGCTAC
>KN538445.1:6348-156393 GCA_000797535.1 Trichuris suis
ATGGCAAAGTGACACATGGCAAAGTGGCATATGGCGAAGTGGCATATGGCAAAGTGGTACATGTCGAAGTGGTAAAAGGCAAAGTGATACTTGGCAAAGTGGTGTATGTCGAAGTGATAAACGGCAAAGTGGTATATGACGAAGTGGTAAACGGCAAAGTGGTGCATGGCAAAGTGATATACGGCAAAGTGAAACGCAGCCCGGGTTATGCTCCCCGCCATCTGTGAAATGCAGGTTCCTTTTGCGTTAAGCATGCAGCTATCATGTTCTGCCTTTACTGGCGAGCATGCTGACTATCCAGTCCTCCCCTGATCTATACCTAAGCCAAAATATATGCCTTATGTTTAAGCTAAAGTTTAGGGACGGGCAGAACAGGATGGCCGGCAAAGTTACAGTATGACCATGGGGGTAGAACCGACATGACCTGAGGAGACAGATGGAATAACTGCAAGCTAATTGAAGAAAGCTACATTTCATGAATCAGTTTCAAAAATGTAGAGTAATTAGTGATGGGCACAGGAGCAGAACATAAATTCAAGTGATCAACCGCTTCAGGTGTTGCAACACTTACCATTTGAGCCTTGGCTCAGAATGAAGGCAAACAAAATGCTGAATATCATTGTTCCTTCAGACCAGTCGAAGAAACTTTCAAATATACATACATATATATACACATGTTCTTGTGTTTGTACATCTATATATGTACACTTTCACTGGTTTCATTATACGTCTTGATTATTCATTTATGCAAATAGAGTTTAGAAACTGGCTGCATGCGGGACCTATTAAGCATGCAGAGCCACAAATGATGGACAATAGTAAACGTTTGTAGGTCGGTATGAATAGCAGTGTAAAGGCGCTGAGCTGCTAACTTAGAGAACGTCAAACGCGGAGACGTATACAGAGCGCTTTTTCAGATAATTGCTTAAGGTCAACTAGTAATAAATGCAACCTTTGGTATGCAAACGATGTTTGCTGTAGTTTAGCAAATTGATGATAAGCCTGCGGTTACTTTTTTTGGCCAACGAGCAGCTAAGGGTGCAGCATTTCCAATGGCTTTGTCAAGTCCACCATTGACGCATCTGAACTGTCGATTCGATTGATTGACGCTCCAGATAGGCGATTTCCATCGGAAAATGGCAAAGCACGGCGCTATGGAACGATCTAAGAGCAAAGCAATTCTTCACGTGGCTAACTACCTTTATCCGAAACGGACAGTTGGCTCACTTTTGCCTGTCGACGCACATTTCGAAAATCCCATTTGCATAAACAAATTTGTAATCTAAAAATGCTTTTGCGTGACCGCGTTGGTTAGCTGCGCGACATTTACGCTTTCACAGTTTGCCATTTGACAGCCGCCGCGGTTTGATGTCAATTATTGATTGCTTGGTGGTTTCAAGAATGGCAAACCGGAAAATTTTAAATACGCGTGCGAATTTTATCGGTCGCTCTTATCTTTCAGATAAGTATTATTAGAATAAAAAGATAAGGAAGCGAAAAGGAAAAACGCGAACACTGAGCGTCACGGAAGCTCTGTTTTGAATAATCTGTCGGTTGCTATAGGTATGCATTTTTCTTTGAAAAGACGACAGTTCATGCAAATGACTAAGAGTAGTATTCATAGATTTGACTACGCTAATTTTTAAGCGATCGTTTATTCTTTTTTTAAACATAATTCCATAATCTTCAGCCAAAGTAACGATAATCAGGGAAGGAAATTCAAATGAATTATTAGTAAGGTACGCTTAATTATGCATATCTTTCGTACTAGCAACTTATACAGTCGCTCGTGCAGAATCATATTAAGCTACATTGGAACACTATGTACTTTTTCTAACAAATACATACACACAGTTTCAGCTTATATTAGTTTGACTGAACGACAGATGGTCGTTTATTCGTCAAAGGTTACTTCAGGTACAGCAAGGTTGCTCACATTTCACAAAAGCCAAAATCATTTACGCACATTAAAAAGAGCTCAAACTCGAGCAGTTAAGGTGCATTATGACAAAAGATAGACTGAGTGCATATAACAGCCGCGTTGTGCTCGAAAGGTTACGGCATTAGCATGACAGTTAATCATTGGTGTACGTTCGCACTTTACGGCTTTTTTTCATCCCTCAAATCGCTGACGCAACTAGCAATTGTCCTCATTGCAAATCACGTCTACACTTTAAAGATAGTGGGCGACATTGCGTGCAGTTGACGTAATTTCTGCTCGCGTTAGGTTATTTCAAAAATTCGTTCCCCTTTTTAAGAGATCAGTGCAGAGACGTAGAAATCGTTTTTATGCGCCTCTGCCGTTTGGCCGTTGGAAAAAAAAAGGGTAAAGATAACGGTGCCAAACAGGCATAGGACAAAAGGAAGATCATGAGGATCTGAGGGTGCCCTGCGGTTGCGACGGTTCATGAGCGATACGGACTGGTCAAACGAGTAGGCGACCCGCTTGACAAGCCTTTCAACAGAGAGGAACGTCAACTAGGAGCGATCAAAGGGACGTATACAATGTGAGCGACATGGACGACCCGAAAGAAAATCTAATTTTCGGGGTCAACGTGACGAGCAGAAGAAAAACGAGCCATTTGAGGAAGAAGGGGACAGAGGGACAAAGAAAACGACGGAAGTGAGTCACGTTGAGCCGTAAGGATAGAGAGATGGTCGGCTGCGCTCTGTCAACGCGGCCATGTTGGCACTTCGAATTGCGTATTCCATTGACAGGTGACGGCACTGCCTAACGGACCGCATTTTGCATAACAACTTGAGCGGCAGGATTAGCACCAGAACAAGAACTGGTCAACGGAGTTGAAGAGAAATGGCAAGAAGTGGAGTACGGAGGTGGAGGCGGAGGAGTCAAAAGTTCATAGAACAAATCCGACGACGACGAAGAAGACGGGACCGGGACTGTCGCGGAACCTGGAAATTGAGCCTCTGCGCGAGATAGCACCTTGCTGCGAATCGGCATGTCACTGCCATTGCTCAATTCAATTTGTCGTTGTACGAACGATTCGTGCCAACTGAGCGGTCGACCAGTCCGTGACGACAATACGGTCGAATTTATGGAGTCACAGCAGCCTGGTATTGTCGAGCATCCATGGGCAAAAGTAACCGCGCTCGTTGTCCTCGTCGCCGGCATTTTGTTTGCCATTTTCAAACAACACTTTTTCTCCTGATGATACAACTCGGAAACGCTGCAGTACTTTGTCGACGATTGTATAGTATGATCGCTGCACAGGGCTCGAATTAATGGCAAGTCAGCTGCTTGACCTTGTATAATGCTCTTTACCCTGTCCAGATCTAATGCCTCAACTGAGCAATGCTCTTCGTGGCACGCGTCACAATAGACCGTTTGTCCTTCTCTGTGAATACGCTTCGACGAAGCCAACTCGGATGAAGACAAAGAATATGTTGCGCAATTGGATGCACAGCTACAATTATTACCATAGACGGCTAAACGGTTGGGAATGGCACCAAGCATTGCTGCCGCTGAGCGATAATGATACTTGGACTCTTGCAGACTATGAGTTCGGCTAACTAAGGTATTGTTGTGCAACAATTGATCAATGGAACTACTGTTGGCAAAGGCTGTTCTGCAACCAGAATTCATGTAACTGCTACCATACAAGCTATAACCCGCCGGCGCGTACGAACAGCCCTGCTCAGTCGAAGGGCTGCCATTGGTGATATAAGAAGACGAAGAAGAGGATCTATTCTGTATAACAGATTCATGGTTTTGATAAACGGGAGGTTGTTGCGCCAACATGCCAACATGTCCCACACCGAGACCTGGCTCGCTTTGAGCCTGATGCAACTGACCTTCCAAACTGTCGGACATTTGACTCAGAACAGACGGATCAATGCATGTTATCGTTGTCCACCGTTTGCCATGCTGACGCATCACCGCTTCGTCGTAGTTAGGCAACGGCTGAGGTTGTGAGCTGAAAAGGGACGAACTACTTGGAGTTGACACTGTAGATTGAAGATTAAGCAACGAAGCTGACTGGCTTTCAGCAAAACTGACAGATGGCACCGCCGTCGACGAAGGTAACGTATAGAGCAGACCAATTTTGCTGATCATCGGCTCCACGCTGGATAATGATGTTGCTGCCGCCGTTGCCTTAAGGTTGAGCGCCAGCCGATGCTGGTAGAAGGGGGACACTGGACCTTCCGCATTATTCAACATGGAACGCAGTTTTACATCGGATGAACTGCAAGTATTCGCTTGGACGACAGGTTCTCGAGGTGACGCTTGCGTAAGCTGGCAGTTGCGTAACTTTTGTTCAAGCGTTGTCAACGCGCTAGGCAGTATCGGGTAGTGCTGACAAAAACGAACAGCTCTGAAGGTGTTGGGTTTGCCAACATCGCCCATATCAGATTCCAACGTGTTTGCACCGTCAAAAAGTCCGCTGCGTCCGCCTTCAGGTGTAGGCGAATCCGCATTTTCCTTAGAATCTGCCGACGCGCCTTTGCTCGCGTAGGACACATCGCTTCTTGCCGAATCACTGTGCACTAAAGGATGTCGGTTGTTATCTCCGGCACTTTCCAGTTCCAAATCCCCTTCTAAAAGAAAGCAAAAGATTAATCGGATCGAACAACGGAAAGGGGAGTGATCTTTCTCACTTATTCGACGAGAAACGATCAAATTAGCTATTGCAAAGGTGTGTTTTAAGCCATTTCGTATCAACAGTGATTAGTTTTATGGCTACGAGCCTAACAGGAGGCTTTTGTTTTTTAAAAAACTGTTAGAGGCATAAGCTGAGCGATGTTTTGAAAAAGGCATTCAGGCGAAGGGTGGACTTACGTAATTCAAGCATTTCTCTGCATTTTAGGCGTGGCATTATAGAGAGCTTCCCAGCAGAAAGTGAGGAAGTTATACTTCTTTTTTCTTACTTGAATATCATTATTGGATACAGGATCTTTTGTAACTGGTTTAATGTAGCGCAAAATTAAAATAACGCCGCTTTCGGGATTCTTGAGCGAATGAATTAATGAGGATATTGTTTATTATCATCGTTTCTCTCCTTTCCTCCGCAACAGCTAACCGTTACTATTCATACAACAGTGAGCAGCGTGCGGACCACCAGTCGCACGATTGAAAATGGGCCACGCAGGGTCGAGGAATGCAGTAACAACCTGTGCAAAACCATTTAAACTTTGCAGGGCAAACGGCTCGTCAAGCACGTCAGCCTAATTTTATCCGTTCAAAGAAAATGAAGAATTTCCAACTGCGCTAAGTGACACCTACGCGTCGTACACACACCGGAACTGAATGATCGACGGACCGATTCAACTTGACTGCTCGCACTCTACAATCATTTCCTGCGTAACAACTGGAAGTACGGAAAGACGAAAATTACGACGCCAATTTGGAAATTTCAATACGATTGACAGTGACACGACAAACTACTCTACGTGGTATTTCCAGCAAACAGGAATTAGCACCGGCGAGCTGGATGGAAAAAGACAAATACGGACCTGACTTAGGCTTATGCGGAATTTGTAAATAAGCTGACCGACGGCTGCTGCCATTGCTCAATATTGCTGCAGCTATTCCTTAGAATCGTTCAGTCGGTCTGTAATCATTAAAACAAGTCTTTATCCATTGGAAAGTTGGCTACAACAAAAAATAAAAGAAAACTTACAAAAGAACTATGACATATAGAGCTTTCAGCCTAAGGTTTTGCACTACGGCTGACTACAGCTTTTTCTCGACGTTACTGACTGTACACAGCATTTCATGCTCCAACGAGATCCTTTGCAGGCCACCTGCGAAACCTGTCAATTCTGAAAGTTTCGTACATTACCGCTTTTGTAAGTTCACTTTTGCCCTATTCGACATTTCAATACCAACAGCATTGGTTTAGTGAAACTATACCAAGTTGCCACAAAGCAAAACAACATTCGCGGAATGAAGCCACGGATGCCTGTTCAAAGAGGAAGGGAAAATGTTGAACATTCAAAAATTTCAAGTACACTACTAATGCCGAGGTTGAGCTAACGTTATACACGCACAATCAAAGTACGATAGTTGAAAAAACTTAAAGATGATGTACATTTCGGTTTGCCCAAAGATCGCTGCCTTTAGTAGAGCAAATATGAGTTGCCAGATTGCAATTGGAATGCGCGTGCATTAGCAAATGTCCAACAGCCTCCAAGCAATAATGACAAAGTAACAAAAACGTCTAAACGAATTTGCCTTTTGAGATGATTGACGAACGGATAGTTTCAATAAGACAGTCGTGTACGTATGCGCCTGCGCGGGCACATCGACTAGTCACAATTGGCTAACCGGATGAACAACGCAATAGTTAACAAGAAATGACTTTCGCTGCACAACAGGAAATGTGCTTCGACTGCTACAGTAAGATTTAAGAGACACTGTACTTAACGGTTGCTAATAAAATAATTCAAAACTTGAACGATAATAC
The DNA here is from genome assembly GCA_000797535.1 of Trichuris suis. Lineage (NCBI taxonomy): Eukaryota > Metazoa > Nematoda > Enoplea > Trichinellida > Trichuridae > Trichuris > Trichuris suis. Next base: position 12,774 of record KN538445.1, read on the forward strand.
GTATTGCTAGGCGAAATCGAGTCTCAATTGGACAAGTAAAGCAATATGATTATATTTGCGAGCAACATCAAGAAGCAAAGTTGTTCTGCTGCAACTTATACTACTCCTTTTACGTATGTTCATCTAAGCATTGCATTCGCACAGATATTTGCTTACACTTCCGGTTTGGTTAACTGATTCTTTCTAAAGGTAGGTGTGCCCTCTCATCTTTGCGTCAATAGAAAAACCTTGTTGGACAATTGCTGCTCCGAAAAGAGTACTCAATGAACCCACGCGCCCAACTGTCTTTGTCAAAAGGGGGAAAAGCAAAAATGAAATTCCGCAACAAATGTTGCGAAGGTCAAAGGCAACGCAAATAAGGTGTAATAAAAAGTGGAAAGATAACATGGAAAGAGAGCCAAGGTCAGCGACGACCAACCGGACTTAACGAGCGCGCCAATCGCCAATGAACTTTGAAACGACGGAATTTTGCCTTCCGCTTATCGCTACCAACTTGACTAACCCTTCCGATCGACAGCAAGTGTGTATTTCAAAAAATTGTACAGACGCTGCTGCTCGGTGGCGAAATGAGATCATTACGCACCTCCTAAGGGACAATGCTGTAAATTGCCAAAGGAAAAGTTGAGCATATGAAGAAGCAACGAGACGAAGAGAGAACGGAAGGAAATGAGTTCAACTAGAAATGCGATCATCGCTTGCGTGACTGAACGCGCGCTCACCAATGCCCTCTGTTGACAAGCCAATAGGGACACACCGTTGGCGTTGTGGAATTTAAAAATATGACACCTATAATGGAATTTGTCCATTAGGACACTTACCATTGTCGTTCTCGCTGTCATCGTGAGCGCGTTGCTTGTCGGAAACTATGCCCGAGGTGGTATTGCTGCTCGCATCGCTCACCAGGCTGACCCGTTGACCGACAGAGTTGTTGGCTTGAATTCTAAAAGGCAAAAATATCACATTAATGAAAGGACGGCAAAAATTCGGTTAAGAAAAGGGACCATTTGAATGTCTACTTTTGTCAAGCGTCAGTTGACTTGCCGTCAACTTAACCAGCTTGGGAGATTTCTTGCCGCGCGAACAATAAAAGAATTCAGTGAGAGAACGCGACGAAGAGAGGCAAGTAAATAAACTGCAGCCAATTGACGAAGTAGTCCTTTTCAACGACAACAGTCGGAGCAGATCGCCCTCAAGGGCAAGGACAATGGAAACGAAACGCGTCAATCAGCTTTTTAGATTTACAGCATTCCTACACAACGAGACCAAAATAGACTAGTTTCCATTAGAGGCCAACTTTGCCCTTTGCCTACTATTCATCACGTGGAGTTTTCGCTCTCCCCCTTTTTCTCTCTATCTTTCTCTATTGGATAATTAGTGCCCAAAACGGGGGAATAGAACGATGCCAAAAGCCCACATTTGATCGCTGGCCTACGGGTTGAAAGTTAACAAGCACTTACGCTAGATTCTTGTCGCAGCAATTGCCATTGACCTTATCGTTGCTACCTGTTGCCACGATAGTGGTACTGTCAAGAGTGGCGATCACATCGCCACAGTATTGACCGGCATTTTTCCGGCCTGCAATGACACACACGCGTACAGACATTACAATCATCGTCAATGAAACTGTTAATATTGTATCCAACCTTCCTCGTGTAGCCTCATCAAATTTTGATGGAACATACGGCAAAAGTGGAGCAAATAACGGGCCTTTTGGTCGTTCGAGGTGAAGAAGGTGAGCTTTTGTCCATCAATGCTGACTAAGAGGAACTTTCGTCTCTGAAACGTTCTTCCTCCTCCCTAATAAGTAAGCAATCGAGACAAGAACTCACGTCGAAGGAAAGTTTGCCAATTTGAGCCCAAGGAAAGGAGGCTACTGGGAAACGAAGGTTATCCAGGTGATTTTCAAACAACTGAATACCAGCGGGAGCCACTGCCAGCAATACCGATTCGCCGGCATCGCCTTTGTTACGCATCAAACGATAAATATGAGCATTGACAGCGCAACATCCGGAGGAGACGTCCTCGCAGAACCGGTAGCGAGCCTCATGGGCGTCCATACCGACTAAGTCCTGATGAATGACCGGCGTGTGACGTCGCAAGAAGTCTTGTCCTCGGCTGTTGACCACCCAAGCAGGGAAGTATAGCTCTGGACAAAAGTAGGCACTATTTTCCGTCAGCGAATCACCATAATCGCCAAAGTCGGCTTGCAATGCCAGAGCGGCAACCTCGTAGCATCTCTCTTCTCGCACAAGCAACTCCTGCCACTGAGAGCGCACATTCTCGCGTAATTGCATATAGTAATGCGCCAATGACACCGGACAGCTAAGACAAAAAAGGAAATAATGTCACAATACATCTTTGCACCAAATGGTACAGTCCGCATCAACTACGCGCTACTTTTCGATATAAAGGGTAGGCAAAATATTTTTAAAAAAGGAAAGACAGAAAACAAATTCATCTTTTAGCCAAATGAGGCGAAACGTAAACAACCCGTGCAGATAGAGGCATATTTACGCATGCTACAATGTTTTTGGCTCATCGTATAAAACTGTTCACTAAACTTTGCTGGCAATGAAAAGATATACGCATGCCGCGACCTATCAATCCAAACGAAATGGTCAATAAAACAATACAGGCAATGCAGTTGCAACATTCCATTGCGCTTGGGTTAATGTTGGGACAAAAAAAGGTGTGCACGCATTTCCAACGTTGGAAGGACGCTTTCTTTGCCTCGGCACTTCTCTTTACGCGACATTTTGGTTTCGTTCCACAAAATGTTCGCCCAACTAAAGGCCAGCTTCAATCGCGTTCAGTCAAGAAGAACTGGTGACACATTCTTGTCTTGTCCAGTTCGAGTTGATGTCAACCGGATAAGTCGTACGCGTTGATGCAACTGGCCACATTTGACACGCCTGTGTCGCGCGTTTCCAGCGGCCAGCTCGGCAGAGATGGCAATAACAGAAATTATAAATAATAAGAAGTTTACCGGCAAGCCGAGCAAATAAACTATACATGAAAAAAAAAGTAGCTCAGATGCAGCCGAAAGCTGAATACAAACCTACAATGCTAACCATAGCCTACGCTATCTAATTGAAAAAATTGAAAGGCACCAACGGCTCACCGGATTAGACGAACCATGTCGATATAGGTGTATACCCGTAAGTAGAGTATCACAGACGGTTGTCCGTGCATGTCCGTACCCTAATGGTAAACAAACTAAAGTTAGAGCTAAAGAAATCGGACGCCTACCAATCCGCCAGATTTAGCCCAATTCTTTGGCGTACACTTTGCAAGCTTTTGCGTGGGTTCCAAAAAGCGATACTCGTTTTCAATTCTTATGCACAATCCGAACAGCAGCGCGTCCTGGGCACCTATGTGCGAACATACGCACTCGAAAATGTCTCCCACCTTGCAACGCACCTGAAAATTTCCACCCCCTCGTAAAAGTCATCGAAGGATCGACACGAGGGTGATGATACTTACATCGACCGCTACGTATAGATGCTGACCAGTGAGCAACTGTACATCTATGTATTTCATACCGGCTGTCAGCGGGTAGTTGGTCGTCCGGGAGACGAATACCGGGCCGACGAATGAACCAGACGAACTGCAAAATCGCCTCGAATGGGTGCTCGTAGGGTGACATTTGCCAATGATTGTCATCGATTTGGATAGGCAGTTCGATCCAGCAGTTGCCAGGCCTTCGTAAGGCATGCTCATTCTTGTCGATCGGTCAAGTAGCTACAGTTGCCAACATCATCCTCCAATGCCTGAAAGCAATTGTAAACAAGTGAACGACGAAAAAGATTTGGCGGAAGTAATGCGATTCAAAAATTGCAACGAGATTTACGCAAAGGCACACTATTTGCTGGTGAGGACGCGTCGAGCAAAAAAAAAAAACAAATCGACCATCCGACGAAGACGAACAGTACACACAACAGGAACGAGGACATACAAGGACGACCGCTTTTCACATAACGACACATCGTCGTCGTCCGACTACTCAAAGTGGGACAAAACCACTACGGCCATTTTTGGTCTAACAAATGAGCAATCTCCATGCTCGTACCACGCGCTCGAACAGCCGAGATAGGAGTCCACGGCGCGTGTTAGCCTTCTCGCCTCCGCCATTACAACACTACCATGGTCGTTAGCGTGCGCACCCTCGCGGACATACTATCACATGACAATAGGCAAAGAGAGTGAAAGAAATAATAAAATCACATGATGAGACGAGGAAAAGTCGAATACCAATAGGTGAAAGCAGCGGGAGCAGGCGAATGACGATGATGACCAAAATGGGCGGAGACAAAACTCTCCGTGGCACAACCGTACCGTGACAGATGCGAATGGCAGTTGATGACGACTACGAGCAACGGTGACCTTCGAATCGCGTAAACGCAGCGGCAGCAGCGCCCGGTCGCGTTAAGGCTCCTCCGTCCTTCGCGCGTCGTCGTCTACACAATTCTTTCTGTCAACGAAACAGCCGGCTGCTTTTTTCATCAACGTTAATCCACCTTAGCGCGACATTGGAACAAAAAACAAAGAAACAAGCATCCTAACACCGACGACGACGACGACGAAAACGAAGGTAATGAGCAAAAGGAAACGATGAATAGGGAAAAAGTGCCAATTGAACTTTGGCGAAAAAGTTGCGCGCGCAAATATTTAGTCCGACAAAGAGGGGTTAGCGCGCAGACGTTGTGAATTTTAAAAACAAAAAAGGAGAAAACAAATGGACACTCAATTGAAGACGGCAAAATTGACGGCGGCGGCACTATACGTGGACAATAATAAGCGAGCCAACAACGACTACGACGACGACGACCTATAAGATGGGCGACTGTTGAACAATTGCTCCCGTTCAGGGCAGGTGAAAACAGTCGCACATGACGACAAGGCGGCCTTGCATTCCAAAAAGGGTGATTCAATGACGGCCGTTACGACTGCCATGTGACTTTATCGCGTCGGCATCTTTTCCTTGTTTCTCGCCGGGCACCTGCCAATCGAGGAAACTTTGCCATCGCCCATATGTTTGACAAGCAAATGGCGACTTGTGACAAAGCCTCCTCTATTTCCCCAATACTCGGAGGGAAAGAGAAATGAAAAAATGGAAGTACAAAAAAAGCGCGTCCATTTAAATTCCGCCTGCGACAACCAACAGCGCGGGAAAGTATTGCAAAAGTGTGAGGTAGCATCAAGTGGTCGGCAAGGTAATTTTTCCTCGGCAACGTCCTCTGCATCTTGATGAGCGCGAGCACGCATGCCGGTCACACATACACACACACATCTTGAAAACTGGATAGCATAGCACGACTTCATCTTCATTCTCCGGCTTCCTTCACGCTCCTTTGACTTGCCAAAATGCGCCCCCGCCGACTGGTTTTCCCCATTGGCACGTATGGAGCTACAAATGCTAACCGCGTCTCTCTTCCATTCTAGACTTGATGCCGGATTGACTGGAAAGTTTGACCACTTTTCTATCCACCGCTTTATCCGTTACGTCATAGATAGCGACGCAGGCAAGTGGCACAAATTATGCGTTCCGCGCATTCCTGCTTGTTGACATTGGCAGGAAACGGGCGACAAGTCAAAGGCATGCCGCGCCTGGCTCAACAAACGGCTGGCACACAGATGACATCGGCACCGGAGAGTGGGCCCACAATGTGCCAACAACATACCACGCCAACGTCCTTCACTTGACACAGCCTCTATCAACGACAGGTCAAGTCGATATGGCAACCAGTAGGGCTGGCTGGACGATAATAAAATCAAGTGGTCAATTGTTCTGAACGTCAAGGTCATTGGACCCCTGACCAGGACCATTCAATCAATGGTTGCCATTGCGTAAGGGGAAGAGTGCAAGCAATTTTTGATAATTGACCACAGCTCCATTGAGATGGCGCAGGCGACCTGGGATCAATGTGGCATTCATTCCAACGCTTGCCAATGCCATCTGTTGCCCCGGTGGACCGGATTTCGCACATGGACAATTCAATGGCTTTCCCACTGATGCGTCGCATTGGTTCGCATAAGCCCAGCCGGAGCGGACACCAATAATAATGACAAGGTTGAGAGAGATGGTGCGCGCACATACGCGAATACGTACGTGTAATGCTGGCCCGTTGAAGGCGATACCGTGAACAGTGATTGGACAAAATATTTACAATTCTCCGCTGAGTACAAGAGTTGGCTGCTCGTGGAATAACCCAAACTCTGCTAGACGTGCAATGCCCACTGACAATGTTGGTAACAACACGCACGTCTCTATGTTCAAAATTTATCATTACTAACTTACTCTTAATAGAAGGGCCACCTTTTTAAGATAGCGACTGTACAGTAAAATTACAAAAACAAAGACAACGCGCAGGCATGCTTATCAAAGGGTCAGCATTGCTTCCAATGGCTGTGAATGGCGGCGGGGCAGAGGGAGGGCGCGATTGATGATTCAGCGCCTTTCTTCAGCAACTATATGCCGCGAGAAGGTTTGGCGAATTGGAAAGAAGGGCCACTGACCTTTCCGTTGTGATGAGCAGAAGAAAAGAAGGGCTGTGACTTTGAAATGGCAAAACTGGACATCGACTACTACTTTCTTTTCGCAGCTAGTCGCATCCGCTGCTTTTGGACTGCAATCTTCAATCCATATGCGTAAATCTATTGTAGGAGCTCTTCTGCTCCCAATGTGGTTATTTGCGTACTCAGAAAGTTCACACAACTTTATTTTTCTTCTCATCTCATCTTCGAGCTGTTCGATATTTCGTACAGTAGATTAACGGAGTTTAAGTCTCCTCTACCAATCTTGGAGTTGCTATCGCCATGTGGGTTCCCCTTTTCATCACGTCGACTTTTTTCTCTGCTGTAACCATCAGTTGAGCTCTCTTGTTTACCTAATTTTGCTCCTATTGGAATGCCAAAAATAGTCATAGAGAAAGGTCATACTCTATACAGTCATAAGCGCTGCCTATGGACTAAGCAAATTTTTTAGAAGATCTTAAAATGGTAATGACAATATGTGATAGTGCTTAACTGTACATCTATGTTTCTCAACGTTTTATCCACCACCGAACCGTAGATTTCGCCATCGCTTGTTACGTTCTCCTCAGGCAGGTATTCCTCAGAGAATCTCACTACTACCACTGCTGTCACTATTACCACTGGACGTCGATGCACTACGCGCCAATGGTGACAAGTGAACAAGAGCGGAGCGCGCTTGGCCTGACCGACATATGGCAAGAGACGGAGAGAGAGAAGTAACAGTGGCGACCAACATTCGCTGACCATCGCGCTGGAAGATAAAACAAACAGGCCAAATAACCGCCAACGCTGACCCGACGGTGGACGCTTTTTATGACAACCGTCATTGACATGATGGCACGAACGTATTTAACCGCCAGGCAGCCAAGGGCGACAAGGTAGGGGCGCCAACGCATCTCCCAAAGTTGTTAGCCCAATAAGTGGATCAACTTGTCGGGAACAAGCGGACGTCAGGAATGCATCTTGTCGACACGGCACACATGCACACGCACTGTGTTCTCGCAAGGAAATGGGAAAATTCCATCTCCGGTCCAGAAGAGCAAATAGCGGCGCATACCGACGGTCTGACGCACGCGCGCTGGCGACCGGTTAAGCTAAATGCGCATGTTTGTCATACACTATAATTAGGAAGGCTGTCCAGTTGAAAAGTCACCATCGGCACGAGCAACTTCCGCCGCTCCTTTTTGGCTGGCCAAATAAACAACCTGTTCAACGTTGGCAAAGCGAGCAGATCGGGCGGCGATGGACCGTTTCAACCAACCTGTGGGCACTGCCATCCACCGCGCGTTGTCCGCCGCACGGTGGGACACTTGGTCAACGATCGCTAAAGTTTTGCATAGCAAAAAAGTTAGGCACATTGCTCTATAAAGCAGGAACGTGCTTCAATATTGAAAATGCGGTGAATGCTAAGAGCGCTTCTGTAGATTGCTGAGCTCCCTTACTCAAAGAAGGTCATCTGTTGATGGGCTGTTAGACAAAATTTAGATCTATTAAACCCACTTTTTGCTAATGAGTCAATAAAGCCAAACAACAGAAAGGAACATCAAAAGCATAGAGTACAGGCTAAACGCTCAGCGGTCACTTACCCCTCTTTTCGCAGCGCGTGGAAATGTTCAAACGTATATTATGACGCCCTCTTAGTTCATGGAGAAACCTTTACGTTAGCCGTGGTTTCATACTTACGTTCAAAGCTATTTTTACACGCCGCCAAGAGAGCTTACGTAGAATGATAAAAATGTTTGACGAGCCGTCAGGGTGCAACATGACGCAAATATTTGCAACTATCCCTAAGAGACGGCTCGGCGAAAAAATTGACCTTTCGTGACTTTTTACAAAAGAGATAATACGCGTAAAGAATCTGAGCAGTTACCGACGGTCGAAACAACAACTACTGCCCCTCCAAAAGGAGAAGAGTCAAATCAAGCACATTGCTTCTTACCGTAACTGGTGATGCTCCAAGACGCTGATGGCATTGTGCATAGAAGAGAAATGCAGTAAATACAGATCTTGCCAACTGAGAACAAGCATGCCATGATTGGCTATGGTGCGCATCTACTAAGCCAGCAAATCGTTCGCTTCTTTGCAATCTGCTTCATAAACGAAATAACCACGGACAACAATACGCTATCGTCTGTTGGTTTTAATCTACGCTCTTTGGCACCCGAAGCAAGTTGCAGAAAAAGCTTTTTCCGTTCGCGGAACCAACTGATCCAGCAGAAGAATCACCTTCTTATCCTGCAATCAGTCCTCGCTTTTGCGCTACGACGGCAAGGCAACGGCACCAAAAGGTAAAACGTGGCAAGTCTTAGTAGCGGACGGCTGAGTGAAATAACTTTTCGCACCTTACTGACGGCTACACGACATCTTAGTGAATTCAAACAATATTACGGTAAAGGAATGTGAGCACTTAAATAATTCGCAGGTACATAGCCAAAAGTGCATTACAAGCACACTCGCGACTGACCAGTAGGAACAATGCTGTGTCGTACGAACGCGCGAAGATGAAACTAAGTTAGGTGAAACAAAGACAACAGATCGCCGTAAGGGAAAGGCGCAATCGATTGGGGAGCAGAATGACAAAGTTCCCCAAAACAGATAGAGCAACAATAGTCAAACAAAAGGGAACAGAATAAAGCGAAACGTGCTAAAATGACTTCATGGCAAATTTTTGTGAGGCATTATGTCGAAAACTAAACGGACAAAATTATTTTGAATTTCTTACTCACAAAGTTAAAATAGGGACGCATGTCTACTAGTTGGTAAATTCAAATGAACATTTAGCACGAAGTTAGGCAATGCGAACCGACAAACAACTGACTAAAAGGAATCTTTCCATAAGAAGTATCCTGCGAATCAATGAGTGCGTGAACAAGCATAAATCGTTTGCATTCCATTAGCCTTACGTTTGCGAAAAATAAACTGTCGTAATTTATGGGAAATAGCGTCGCGCAGACAAAAATAGGCGCTGTTTACAAATCGAACCTGCGACTTGCATAGCAACTTCCTCTCAGCAGTTTGAAAGGGCAAGAAATTGTTTAAGGACGTGCGCAATAGGCCATTAAGTATTTAGAGCGAAACGCTCTCATTATTCATCGTGATATCAACGTAGATTACGAGATGGAATGAGAAAAATACTTAAAACTCACAACCACTCATGCTAATCACTAATTAAATGTATTAATGGAATGATCAAGATGCAGCAGGATGCCGCCAGTCTTCCAGAGGCGAATGCGTCAACAACAGCACATCGGACCTATATTACAAGCGATCCTATGCACCCGCTTTTGCGTAAGACGACTCAGGCGTAGCAAAAAACGGTATTCGTTTTAAAAAGTATTCAATCGCTTTCCACTCAAATTTGACGGCAATGAGACATAGAAGGAACCGGTAGCAACTTGGTCATTTAAATGGGTCGTTTTAATTACTTGTTATTTCGACGATCCCCGCATTCTTTCGTTAGCTTACTACAAGAGCAACGCGGCTCATTCAAGTCGGTAATAGAGTACCGTAATTAAAGATAAACACAACGGAACTTCTTCCATTCAAACCCTCTGTGCCTTGGGGTGATTCAGATTGCCCAAATCAGTGTCCGAAGAATGCAGGTTCCTTTCTGGCAACGATGCGGCGATCCCCTTCTTTCTTTACTGCGAGCATGTCGGTCATATTTTTCTGCCTATACCTAAGCCTCAGCTAAAATATAAGGCTTGCATTTTGGCTTAGGCTTAGGCAAGGACGGAAGAGGATGGCCGGCAAAGGTACAGTATGACGATGGGGCGGCAAAGGGCTAAGTTCCGAAACGGGAGACAGCGGAGATAGAGACAATATTCTATGCTTACGTCTTTTTTTGAAATTCGTATAAATCATTTTTTAATAGGCACAGGCGTCAGCTCGTTCCATTTCCTCAAAAAATTGAGCTGATACTTAGCTTATCATTTTGCCAGGTTTTCGACTGCTGTAAACTTTAATTCTGCAAAAACAATTGCGCTTCTGATTTTACCGTGTGAGTACGCTCGCGGAAAGAAAAATGACAAAAAGCAAAAGGGGTTCCTTCAATAAGCGGTAGCTTAAGAGCCTGAACATCTTTACTAGATACGGTCGCTCTATTGTTCTTCCGGCCGAATCTGGATAAGGTAGGTTTCCCTATATGCTCAAACGAAAAAACCGTTCAGACAAGTGATTGTAGCTCAGCTGCTTCAGCGAACGGTTTTGTATCTGCACGGGAGAAGAAAAACTTGCAAATCAAAGAAAGCAGTACTGTAACTTCTCAAAGCCAATTTTTTACAAGCAGAACAGAGTGAAATTCATCTGCAAGAGCACAAGTCAGATGCTGTATTCACGCTTTATTCATAAAATGATAACGAACAATTACTTATGCGAAGCGGAGGGAACAAACAGCTGTAAACCAACTGTTATCTTTCGATATCTACTCATAGGAAAGCTAAAGTAATGACGTCATTTTTACGCACGCTCATTGATGAATAATGAGGAATGAGTGAAAGGTAACAAGTGAGAAAACGACACTAATTTATTGCCTATGTTCAATGAACAGCGCAACGAGATACTCTTCAATAGTTTGATATTTACAAATACGTATGCATGCTATACGCGTTATAATAGAGGAAAAAATAGACAGACAACTAAAAGACATTCATAACTTCGTTTTGACCGTTGCAAGCAACAAAGCCTTGCCTTTAATCATTTCAGCAAGTACCGTATTACGCTGGATAGAATGCAGGTCCATAATGATACCTTCTTCCGGCGCGACTGCGCGGCATGTTGAATCTTGCTCGTTTTGTCGCTCGTCTCCACATTCTTTTTCGTTCGTCAAATGGCATTTGACCAAACCTAACGCGTCGAAACGTTTTGCCGATAAAAGAACTTCAACAAGGAACGTACTCGGCGAACTGCCTGCGCGGAACCGGAAGGAATTCCGGCGCGTATCCCAAATGCATGGCCGACAGACGCGTCAAGATTTGTACAAGATTTCTGTCCGCTTCTGTAAAGTGGCAGAACACCCCATTAGCCGTTACCATTCTGGTAACCAAACGATTAACGCATCGACGTAGAGCAACAATCTTTGCGGCAACAATGGGCGACATGCGCAGTTTCAACCTGCAGAAAAAATAACCATTGTCACTTTTCAATGCCGTTTCAAACTGGTTACGGACGATAGATGCCAAATAAGGAAGAAAGGTAAGAACTCAACGCAGAACATCTTATAAATTATAACGAAGAACAGCCTACAATTAGAACCCATTTCACGGGGCACGTTAGCAACAGAAGCAGTTCGCAGAAGAGGGGTATTATCGGTTATGAGCCCCACCGTCATACTGTAAGTTTGCTGGCCATCCGGTTCTGCCCCTACCTAAGCCTATGCGTAAATGTAGGGCTTATATTCTGGCTTGGGCTTAAGTAAGGGCAGAATAGGGTAACCGGCATGGTTGCCAGTAAAGGCAGAACAGGATGGCAGCATGCTTGGCAGGAAGGAACCTGCATTTCTTAGACGGTGGGGGGCCTAACCTACAGAAGCCCAAAATAGAATATATAATGCTGAGAATACGTTACCAGTTGTCCAATATGACCAGATCGTCGCATAGTTCGACCGATCTCGCTCCAAACAAAAGCAATTGCAAGTGGGTAATCATGGAAAGCTGACGGCAAGCGACAGTTCCAGTTCGCATCTGCAAATCGACCGCTCTAACAAGCAAAGGCACAATTTGGCAAAGCCAATCTACCTTTTCGGAAAAAACAAAAAAAGGCGATGGAAACTGGACATTTTGGCTTTCGCAATTGACCGAATGCTTATGTATGAGTGCGGTGGTATTTTCCAACGTAAGTACCCTACGCTTACCGTAGTGCCAACAAACGTTTGGATAGTAGGCGGCAATCAGCAAAGAAGTCATCTGAAATAGCGCCATCGTTCAACAACAATTCTACCATCGCCGTCTCTTAATCAAACCAAATCCAATCTGCAGTCCAAACCGTTCACGTAAACTCGGTGCATTTGCAACAGTTCGGGCAGGAAACCAAAATTTTGAAGCAGCGTCTTCAATTGATGCGTCGCTTCGAATATTGTACGCAGAAGGGGCGCGTTGACTCGATAACTGCGGCAAAAATCTTTCTCCGATTGAATTCCGTAATTGCTACAGTAAGAAAACAATTTTGACCTTCGAACAACGGATCTGAAAAATGATTATGCCTGGCAGCAACGAAACATTGATAGATCTCAAGTAAGGCAGTATGATCTGAGAAGCGCGAGCCGGTAAACGCTTTCTGCGATTCGCTGAGCCGCTTTTGATGCAGTGGAACAATATAAGGTTCAATGAAGCTACTGAGAGCAGCTATTGAACACATTATGTCACCAATCCTGAAGTAACATAAGTTATAAAGTTGGAAAAGGATCACACTGCATTACTACATACGAGAAAATTGTGCCAAGAACTATGGTCTTCCCAAACACTGGGTCAATAGGCAAATGGGCTAAAATTCTGCCAAGAGCCGTTAACTGTGCGTCCTTGTTCAAAGCTCCGATATCTACAAGTCACATAAAATTACGGTAAAGCTCATCTCCTGAATCAGATCAGCTCCTTAACTTTTACTTTGCTTGAAATTCGAAAACGAGCCCAACTATTCAAATATGAAGAATTGTCCACCCGTTACAGACCATGCCATACTTAAGCATATTCCAAACTAATGGTAATTAATAAAGGTTAAAAAGATGAACATTAGCTTGAATGGATACTTGATCGAAAAGGTGCCTTAACAACACTTACATCGGACTTATCAACAAAAACAGACAACAATGTGGCTCTACTTGGGAAATGGCGGGAAAAAGGAATTACTCTCATTGGTTCAGGTTGCCAACTGTGTGTTCAGTGATAAGCTGAGACGTATACGGAATTTATTTTTTGTAAATACATTTACATATCAACATTTTGTTTACTGAGGAAGAGTACCTACCGCGAAGAACCATTTCTGCTTCACATACAGCGTCGAGAGGAGGTGGTTGCATGGCCTTGCTAAGAAAATTGACCGAACTGCCCAATCCAAGTAGTTTAAGAGCCAAGACGGTTTCATGCAACGGACTACGCAACATTTCGGGTTCCGCGTATTGATCCAATCTTAATTTCAAAAAATATGCGTAAAGGGAAAAAGTAAATCGTGGATCTTTCCTGTTTGCTGCCCACCAGTCATACTGTAACTTTGCCTAAGCCTAAGCTACTGAGATGACGGTTCCTGAGGCTTAGGCTTAGGCGAAGTTACAGTATGACTGGTGGGCAGCAATCAGGAAAGATCCTAAATCGTTTCTCACCTCTCAAATCGAGCTTTTGAACAAAGGTGAAAACATATACCAGGTTGACAACGTCCAGCCCGACCGCAACGTTGTTGCAAATTTGACTTGCTTGCCCACGTTGTCACATAATGAACCATGTTGTTATAGCTCGTATACTTCTTCAACTTCACCCTGAGACAAGTTTCGCCATAATGTTAAAAAGTATATATATATATAAATAACGAACTTGCAACTGTCTATGACCATCACTACGTCACTGATGGTCACACTCGATTCGGCAATATTTGTTGCCAAAATAATCTGCAATAGTACACATAGGCGACATTGGAAAAGGCGCGAGCAAAAATGGTCGCCTACTTTTGTGAAACCAGGCGGCACTGGGTCGAACACTTGAAATTGGTTCTCCTTTGGCAACTGGGAATGGAGCGGCAATAGGACGCACTTAATTCCCGCTAAAAACAGGGCACACGGTGGGGTAAGCTAACTTGATTATCCTCTTTTGCTTTTCAAATTTACCATCGGCAAGCCGAGTTTCCAGAAACCGTTGCAACGTGATTATGACGTTCCATCCCGGAAGGAAGACGAGAATGCTGCCCTTGACACCCTGAACAACTTGGTGAACAATGATTGCTCGGATTAGCTCAAAGTTTGAATCATTTTCCGGCATCATCGCTACGGTCTTTCTGACGGATTCGGGATAGGAATCGGATACGATCAGATTTAAATTCTGTCGAACAGAACGCTTTACTTGACCAACCTATGAGGGAAAGCGCGTCCATACCTCCACGTTTGTAGATTCGGAAAGTATAGCCTTATCATCAACAAATGAGTCTTCCATCGCTTCATCAATTACAAAGTTTGTTATCTGGACAGCGTCTTCCAAAAAGTATCCTATAAGCAAGAAACACTAACGAACGCGAAACACTAAGTATGAATATTGTAATTACGTGTGACCGAGAACAAACGCCCGTCAATGTGGACGGTTGCACAGCCGCTGAAGTATTCTTCGAATAAACTGGTGTCAACCGTAGCAGACATTAGTATTACACGCAAGTCTGGATAGACTGCAAGCAAGTCTCGTAGAATAATTAGCAAAAAGTCAGTCTGCAAAAAATGTTTGGAAATCAATGAGAAGAATTGGTAAAAGGTAGAAATGTACATCAATGTCGCGTTCGTGAACTTCGTCTACTATTATGTGCGATACGCCTTGAAGACCATTCTCCATTCGGCGCAACAGTACACCTGTAAATGATCACGCAGGTAACATGGAAATTTGAAAAGAAAAGAAAGTAGTTACCAACTGTACAAAACATTATGGAACCATAAGGGGAAGGAAAGTGCGAATCGAATCTAACATTGTAGCCAACACTTTGTCCCAACTTCTCGCCCCTCTCCGTGGCCACTCTTTCGGCAACGGTAATGGCGGAGATGCGTCTTGGCTGCGTTACAATGATGCTGCAGCACGCTCCCTTTCCATTGTCAAGCATGCTGTCCAATATGTACTGGCAAATCTACAAGGCAAGGAAAATTTAAGAAAAAAAGGATACACCAACTTGACGCAATGACCTGCGTAGTTTTGCCGCAGCCTGTTTCGCCAACTATCAAAGTTGCCGAATTATTATGTATGGCGTCAAGAATTTTTTCCTTCGACGAAAACACCGGCAACTCATTCCTGGCTTTCAGCATCAACTTGTAACTTTCGCTAGTTTCCCTTGAAAATCTTTGCGCAAATAGGTAAGCGGATATTTGCTCCAAAGTCATCTAAAAAATGGACAAGCAAGCAAGACTAGGACGAATACGGGTTATCCAATAAAGCAAGCAATTACCGTAGACCAGTTGCCGTCCTCAATTTGCTTACCCGTCCAAGGATTGAAGTTCATTATCGGCGGGGACCATCTAATTGAATTTATCAGATGATCAACTACCGGCAGAGATGAGTCGTCGTCAACATCCGCAATTAAGGATATGCTTTCCGACAAACCAGGTGTCTGAAGTACAAGATCACATAGAGCAAAGCGAAATACATATCAACTGCATACTGCCTCAACGTAGTTGACTCCTTCAGTGGTCAAGTAGTCGGAAATATCTCGCTCCAATGGAGGTGGAACGAACACGTCATAAACTGGAATCTGCAAATCGTGGATTTAAATACAATACTGCCATGGATGAGCTGACGGCGTAGTCGGTGATTTGCCACACCCACAGAGGAGATTGGTAGTCAGCTGCGCCGATTAGAATCAACAGACTAATAAGTAGTTCTGTATATTACTCTTCAAGCTTACGTGATCCCTTCCCTAATAATCTAGGCATCAATGCACCTATCACCATATTCTTGCAAGTCTGTTCCCTGGCAGACTATCTGAAAATTTAAAATAACTTGGAAAGATTAATAGTCCTCTTACACACTGAAGAAACTGACATACGGACCAGATGCCGACGGTTCTACAATGGTCCGACTGCTGTAGCAGTTTTTTACTTTACCAAATTATTCATTGGTCCATTATTTATTTATGAGAAATCGAGCTGACAATAAATAAAATCGAAACGCAGACTGAAGACCGACACAAGGAGCAAATAAGCGATATTTGTCTTTACGATTACCCGAACTACAGAAATTGATCCTGAAAATCAAGTCCTACTGTATTAATAAAAGAGATCGTTTTCGAACAATTCGACATAACGAAGTGGCATTTTAAGAGCCGTTACTTAAAAACCCTTGTCACGCTGATGCGATTTATCAAACATTTAGCACGTTGAAGTTTCGATGTGAATAATAACGAACGTACTTCAAGTTTTTTCTTCTGGGTTGCTTCTTCAAATTTCTTAATAACGCCCAGGTTGTAGAGCTGATGAACAAGCGACATTGCGCAATAAGCGCTAGCTTGTTTTTTTGAAAAGCCTTTCCCGGAAGCGCTTATCGCTATTGCAGACAAGAATTGTTGCATTGCAACTGCAAGCTATATGAACCTACTCATATTCAGTTCCGGAACTGGCAAGGAAGCCTCTGCAACAAACTCTCTACAAAAGTGCATTAAGTAGGAAAAAGAATCCAAAACAAGAAATGCATACATTCGGTGTGATGGTCCGGATAATTTATATTCGTACGCAAAGTTGGCTAGCTTGTACGTCTGCACGAACTGATTCAAACACTGCTTGCTATTCTCCAACGTCCATCCTCCACAGTCTTCCTGAACTTCCGTAGTCTGAACTGCAGCAAGGTTTAACTTTTGATCAAATGAATACAGCTCACCTTTTTGAGGGTGGTAACGCCAGCTGAGCCATCGGTATTTTCGCTGCACTTGGCCACTACAAACGGTCATCATAATTAAAGATACGGCAATTCAGCTTGTCATATTGTTGTGTATTGGCTCAATACTAATATATTCTCGTACACCTGCGCATCCTGGTAGCAGATACAGTATACTCCAAGGAGATATACTCAGTCAGTGTGCGGTTAAACGTGGCAGCGGTCGTTTTTTGTCCGGTTAGCAGACATAAGATGCATCAATAAATTGTTAACTTTAATTACGACAAAATTAAAGCGCAGCTTAACAATTGCCTCATTACTATTCAGAGTAAAGCAATGCTCACAAAGCAATCAAAAGCCGAAAACAGAGCTCATACAGGTACGTAAGAGCTCTATGAGCTCCGTTTCTGGTTTTTGCAACATTGGGCATCAAACGCAAACAACAAACACATTGCCTCAAAGTGGCAATTGCGAATTTTACGCACTGAAAAGGCGGCAGTTCAAAAAATGAAACTTTTAATCCATCCTTAACCTGCTTCCTTATGCAAGGAGCATTCGAAGCAGTTCTTGCTCAGCCAAAGCGTGAAACTGGGGCAGTTATGAAAGCTTAAAAAGCAAATCTAGGAAAACTGAAAACACAAGATGCCTCTGCTAACGGTATTGAAAAAGGATTTGTTCTTCCAACAAAAAGCAGCTTTCTAGAACTACTAAATAAGCGCTGTCAAGGATGAAACGATAATTTGAAGGTCGACTACTTAGCCGTCGAACCTGAAAACACAATAGGTACATACAGTATACTTAAGATTAGTGTGAGCAGCTAATACTGATCGCACAAATATCGTTAAAGTACGAACTACAAGCAATAGGCTGTTAGTTAGGAAACTTCTAATTTGTAGCCGCAATGCGGAGTAAGTAAGCTTTAAGTTAACAAAGAGCAACAATTAACATTTCAGTGGGCAAAAATTTTCGAAACCCATAAACTTTCATAGCTAAAAAAGTATTGCGCGACAAGCGATTCGCTTCTTCTGTCCGTTACGCAAGTTATCGGAATGAGTGGTTTCTATATAAACAATGTCAGTCGACAAATCAAATTCAACCGAAATGGCAATCAACCCTGTTTAAAGTCCATTTTTTACAAAGTGGCTGTGAAATTCGAACAGATAAAAAAAAAGTTAACAACATCTGACCTTCCGAATTATTGGCAACCAATTCCGTCGATGCCGTGGTAGTATCTGGCGCCGAAGACGATGAATTACCTGCTCCTAAATCTTCCCGCATGCTTGCCTAAACGTAAAATGCTGAAGAACATTTGAGGCGCGTAATAAATTTCTCTTTACAGGGAACATCGATATATCCATGTTTTTTGTCCTAAGAAGGAAAGCGCAAAAGTCTCGCGCAGCAGTCGTCATGGCAGCCTTCTTATTTGTCGAACAACCATAGGATACATGATCAAAGCCACTAAGCGTTAGCTAAACTTGTAACAAAAGACAATTTTTTCACAGCAAAGAACCCCAACAACTTACGTCGCAATGGAACTGCAAACCGTTATCGCCCAGCACGGCTTTCATGTCGTATTGAGGCTTTATGCACCTTTTCGCTGCCCACTGATTTAAAATCGCCTTTACTTCTGCCATAACTCTTCAAATTGTTCTCCAACAATCCCACGGATGATTCCGTACAGTAGGCAAAATGTAAAAGCAGGTACCCTCACATTACCGTAACCCTATCCGCTGCACCGCTTTTGCCCATTTTCAAATATTTTTCTGACACATGGTGTAATCTATCTAACCTAGCTTTAATGAAACTACTTTACGGTAAGTATTTAGATTCGCAGAATGTGCATTACAATAACTACTGGGCCAGAACGTACGTTAATGATTTTCAAGTTACATGCTTCCACTGCCCTTTTTCTGTTTTGAAATTCTCCAGCGCTCTTCCGACTGTTGTGACAGCCCCCTGCCAATGCTCCTTCGGTCAGCCTAAACTGCTGTTCCTAGGGAAAAGCCTGTCAGTCACACTTCGACCGTCCCTTTGACCCTCGCATCGCCTGTAAAATCTTCCAGCGCATGCATGGGGACAGTAGTGTTCCATTGAGAAACACTGAGCCAACCGGTGACACCCTTTTCTGAATTTTGTTCACACGAATTAAATTTAATTTCGTGAAATTAAAACCGTAATGAATAAGTAAGTTAAGCATTACAGCACTACGTTTCATGCAGCGAAGATCATACGCTCAAAACATCAGGCATAACCCGAAAGCACCGAGTTTTCTCTAAACAAGCATTTCCTCCGTAGCGGGATTGCTGCCGTACCCATCTATATATGTCCAAAAATGGCAACACATCCTATACCAAACGATGAACATGAAGAGTCTTTCTGCGCGCAAAGTTCCCAACCGGGGAAATTGTGTAAAATTTGAGAGAAATAAAGGCAATGAAAGTGTCCCATCATCTCAAATGTACAACGCAGTTTCCAAGTCCAATTCCGTTCGCCTTTTTAAGCAAAGAACGTATAAAATTGCCATTTTCTTAATCAGCTATGTCGTACAGCAGCGTAAACCACTAAACGGAGGGTAATGAATCGTAAACGAGATGTGCGCATAAATAGCCTTTCTTGGTTGGCTAAAAAAGGAAGAAAGCTAGTCTGCCTTCATTGCACGACTGGTAGCAGCTTTTTTTCCGACGTTAGCTCGTCTTTTCTTAAGACCATCCATGTTGGCTTTTAAAACCGAGGCATAAGCGAGTTGAAACTTATTAACATCCTTCGAGTTCACCTGGAACAAGTTTCATTTTCCCATTTGCATACAAGAAAGAAAATAATGCTGTCTCGCATACCACAGTGCTAATTTTTCTTGACTTGCATCTAGCGCGAAACAAACACTTGTAATCGACAGCATGAGCATGTACGCTTTGTTCGGCAGCGGTAGCGGACTTTCTGGGTTTTGGCTTTGTGCGACCGTCGTCTTTAAAAATAACGCTACCAGAAGAGCCTTGAAAACAAAATAAACTTACATCGTTTCATCGTGATACTGACTACGCCGGAAGTACGACTTTTTTGGAACATTTTGACAAGCTCTGCCAAAAACTAAAGAAAACTTTCAAAACTTGCTCAATTAAGAGCGCGTCGTACTTGCAACATACCTGATCATTGTCCAGTAATGTCATTCCAACGACTAATCTTGAATCCTTGAAATGCAATGTAAATATTGCTGCTTCAGGTACACGCCTACGCGTTCCAAATCGGACGGCGCATTTCAACGCTTTCGCAAAGGCTCCATTTCTGCGCTTTATAACTATTTATATTGGCAGCCTATGGTTAGAACGACGCAACTTTTAGTATAGCTAGCTTTTAAATGAGTAGTTGAACATACAAATTATTGTACCAAGCATTTCAAGGGCAGTTGTGACAAATATGTACAACTATTTCTCTCTTAAAAGTGCTACAACAGCTGGCGTTGACGATATTTACGAAAAAATAGAGAGTATTCGCCAGTGAGTTGTCGCCACTATTGATGCTCAAGTTTGTTCTACGGTAAAGGCAGACCTGACTATAATTTTTGTGCGTACTGGTGGTACTGTACTGCGCTACAATTGTTGACAGAGATTAGCTCGTTATATAGACTTTTGGAGCAGATTTAGTCGTGAAGAGTAAATGGCAAAGAGCAAGAATCACACGAATAAAAATCAAAGTAAGATTTGCGCTTTCTGTTCACTTTCCTTTGCCATTGCGGGCTGCTTAAACATTTACTCTAGACCGGAAGGACCATCGCAACGGCATCAAGCGTCCAAGGAGATATCGGCAGCGATCCTGGAAAGGGGTAAGTCTTCGGCCAGCCGAACTCTTAGGACGGTTGAATCGTGTTTAGGTTTGCCCAAAGTTCTTGAAGAACCTTCGTTTTGTCCGGAAAGGGCTTCGACAAAAGGCTCTTCGAGACAAGATGGACAAACGTATGGCCGAGAAGTCGCAGAAAATTGCCGAAAAAACTGCCGACAATATTTGACTCGTTACTTTTTGGTAACAGATAGTAAACCTTTGGCTGGCTAATACCTTTTCTGGGTGCTACGCGAGTTTAGCGAATGGACGGAAGTTGTTGGGCCTCAATGCTTTCAGTTTTGTGTTTTTTCAGCTGTTGTATCACGTGGAATATCAACTATAAAGCACGGGTTGTGCGAAGCATCCAAACACAATCTGTTTGCTGTTTCTTCATGGAAGAATGTTTAACTTGTTTGGCATGCGCGAACTTGAGTAAAAAGTTAGATTTGATTTTCTTGCTCCTTGTCCTTAAGTGTTCGTCATAGTCAAGTGTATTTGTGATTGTTTGTTCATCTAAGCTCGTTAGAATGGCTATGTGCTTTAGAAAGTGGATTTATCGTTAAGCAGCCATGCTGAAGTCAATAGGTAATCATCGAAGGGAGACCAGAGCTTTCCGTGCCCAGAGAAGAGGTGAATTGTTGTTAGAAAAGAGAGGTTTGGAACCATCGACTTGTAGCGACTTGCGAACTCTGGTGGACTCATTCCGCAGCAATAAAAGGGATGAAGCTTACAATGCTCTCTGCCAACTTAGCGCTCGCTTGTCCGAAAGTTCGGATGCAATTTCAGCACAGCTTATTGCGATTCCAAACTCTATACATTCCTTGATTAGTCTGTTGACCAAATCGGGTGGAAATGGACCTCTGCTGATGAAGGCTTTAGATGTATTGGTTTTATTGTCGCTTGGTGGATCATCTGTTTGCCGTGCCATTGCCAGGTTCGCTGGTCCGTATACTTTAAGCTGGACATCTTGCGAATTATTGCACATAGCATGGAGATCCGTTGTATTGGTTGGCAATCTGGTTTGCGATTCCGATAGTTGCGTGGCGAAGCTGCTTGTAAAACAAGGAGTTCTTTCGCAGGTAGCCTTATTGCTTCATCACTACGATGAACAAATTGTTGAAGCAACTTTTCGGACGATCCTCGGTTTCCTAAATAGTGGAACCGTTGATGTATGCAGTTTTGCGCGAGAAGGTCGTGTGGTTGATGCAGTTCATTGCGCTTTGCTTGAATCCACCTTTAAAGCCCAACGTTGCTTTGCAGCTTTCATATATTTTCATTTCATATGCTTTGATAATTCCCTGGCCAGTTACAGTCTGCTGGAATCGCTGTTGCCAATAGCTGAGCAAGTGTATGAATTGGTTGATTTGTTGCAAGTGGGTTTTATGGTTGCTGTGCTTCGAATTTTTGCAACTTCCTTCTGTATTAAGCCCTCCGATCATGATGGCTTTTTGCCTGAAATAAGGTTGCGATTTTTACGCCTTTGTAAACGTTTGGTGGCGTCGAATATTTTGGCATTGCAGAAGGAGACATTGTGGGCTCTTTGCAACTTCACAGCCGTTGCTACAGACCACTGCATCGACTTGCTGACCTTCGAAGGCGGCTCTTTTCTGCTCGACTGCCTGTCTACTGTGGCTAATCGGCCTCTGGACGCCATTTATGCCATGCTGTATTTTCACATTGCGAGGAACATATCTTTGTTTGCTCATTGGCAAGGCGAAAGTAGTGCTTTCACAATGAACGACCATTTGTTATGGACAGCTGCTGATATCCCAGGTAACGTCTCACAGTTGGTCGCTTACCTGCGTTCACTTTACGTCAGAAGGAATGGATTCTCGAGCGAGCTATCCTCTATCGATCGTCCATAACAGGCATTGCTTACAGGTAAGAAATTGCAATTTTTACACCACAAAATGCCTTTTTTTGACTGTTCTCAGGACATCAGCCGACAAGTGTGCATTTCTCCGTGCACATTGCCTGAAAAGGAAGTTGCAGGAAAACTGCCTAAAGGTAGTCTTTTGCATAGCTTTAAATTCATTGCTAGTTGCGTAGAACCTCTACTGTGCCGTGCTAGTTATTAACAAATCACTCGCTTATAGCAATGTACGATCTGTAGGGTAGTTTTAGTATTGTAGGTGGCGCCTTCCTTGGCCGCTTTTGCTGTCCAGTTGTGTTTCGGCATAAAGATATAGTAAGCGAATTATACGCTATGAGGGAAGGACAAATTGCTGGTTAATGAATCAAACGTGTTGGAGAGTAGATGTCGCCAGCCTCGCACACAAAGAGTCGATTGAAATTTTAAGTCACACGAATGAAGAACGTACGTTAGTTTCAAGGTCATCTCTCAAGTGAGGGAAAGCTTTGCTCGTGTTAGCAAGAAAGAAAAGTTGCAACTGTACCTGTCTGAAGGAGGTGTAAACTTTTTTGAACCTGTTCGTACTTGCGAATTGTTTTACCGTACTCTGACTTCGGTGGGTCCCGGTTTTGTTCACGATTTTCTCATCACGCCTTCCTGTTTGGCGATAGGTAGTTTTCTCAGGGCTATGGCAGATGTATGCTTGCTATGAATTTTCGAAATCGTTGAATGAAAGATATTTCGGCAAACGAAAAATAAGTAAATCAAAAAATTACATTTTTTATACGTTGCCATATCGGATAAGCAATTACAATTCTTGCTTGTTAGATTAAACGGGTCTCTTCCTCTATCTGCGCGCAAACATTACAGTACACCTGACAATAATTAGGTTTGCTCAACTCTTAAACATACAATAGGATAAACAACATCGATTTTTGGTTTTTCGCGCGTAATGTCTGAGAAATTCACGGTTCCTTTCTGTTAGGCGTGTGGCTGTCCTGTTCTGCCTTTACTGGCGAGCGTGCCGGCTGTCCTGTTCTGCCCTGGCCTAAGTCTAAGCCAAAATATAAGCCGTATGTTTAGGTTTAGGCTTAGCTAAGGGCAGGACAGGATGGCTGGCGAAGTCGCAGCATAACGGGAGGACGCATAACCGCAAAATCTTGTTATTTATCCTACTGTATGTTTGCGAGCAGAGAAAACCTGATTATTTCCAGATTACTGTATTTTTGCGGGAAAATACAGAAAGAGACCCGATTAAATAAAAGCAGGTTCTGTTATTGATGTTCTTAAGGGCAACGTTCCGTAGCGCAGGCTTCATGGTTTTCTATTGTTGCTATTGTGTTTCTTGTCACATCAAGTTGTTCGGCCGAGTTTCTTTCCTTATAAATATGCATTTCCAATATATCGGTCGCAGAAAATGATTGCTTTTGATTTTTGATAATATACTTGTATCCACCTTGCGCGCTGGGCTAGTAGATACTGTAGAGTGCGCGTTACTCTGAGTTCATGTGTTAAGCTTATCTCGCCCTTATGTACCTTATTAAAAAGCGATTACGTTGGTAAGTTTTAAGTATATCTTAACGCGAGCAAGCCTTACAAAAACAACTGGCTGGTGCGTAGGCAGGAAACGATTGAGAAAGGGAGAGGGAGAGCCGAAGCAATACATACAAGTTTCGAATTCAAAAGCTGCCTTCGCCGCTGGGCGCTAAGGCAACATTTTCGTAGCTGTCCCATTCTTCTCTTCTTCTCTTTTCACTTCGCGTTTTGGGCTTCGTTTTCAAAAAGACAATTTTGTCCACCATCGGACCGGACGTGTCCTCTTCACCTTCATTCAAGGCACAGCTTTCGGCTGCCGACAGGTTGTCATCTTTGCCTGTCGAAGTCTCGACAAGTTTCATGTACTTGTATTCCAACCTTTGGATATAAGCAACGTTAATATCGAGTCAATCAAATCTCCCTCCGCTCTGTTACCGTTGATTCTTCTTCCAGATGAGCAGAACGAGTATAAACAGGACAGCACCAATTGCCGTCGCTGCTCCAATAGTTG
The DNA here is from genome assembly GCA_000797535.1 of Trichuris suis. Classification (NCBI taxonomy): domain Eukaryota; kingdom Metazoa; phylum Nematoda; class Enoplea; order Trichinellida; family Trichuridae; genus Trichuris; species Trichuris suis. The sequence goes on from KN538445.1 coordinate 37,561, forward strand.
CCTGCATTTGGACGCTAATCTCGCTGCATTCCACCGTTCTGGTCTCAGTAAGATCTTTGCCGATCAAAATACAATGTCTGAAAAATCTATCTTCCATTCCGAGTTGTCTTTTAAAAGAATACGTGTATATTTCAACCTTGCCGGTATTCGGTGTATCTTCTGAGTTCCACCGGTGCATTGGCCCACAATCTCCTTGTAATCTTGCTGTGAGCATATTGGACAGGCGTACCGGGATGTGATCACGACTTGATAAAGACATCCGTCGCAGGTGCCATCGGGACATGTGGTAGGCAATGTTGCTCTGCTCACTTTGACCGTTGGATCGCAACGAAATATGACCATAGTGTGGTAGCCACCACTGCAGGTTCTTGAGATGGCAAATGACTCGTATAGAAAGTAAATCTGAGGAAGCTGCCCTAAAGCGAAGTAACTGATAGAAAATGGGAAAACGCTTATAGCCGCTTACATGCTTCCACTATGCCTTTGGGAATTTGCAAACCGTCGAAGCGTGCATTGTCCGAAACGGCTAGCAGACGATCGCCCAGACTTGAAAGCAGTAGTTTCACAACGAGCTATGGTTCATTAAGTCATACCCAAGCGGATTAACGAACAGCGTTTCGTTGGCGGTAGGCAACGATGTTACTCGGCATATGGCGCTGGACACGGGTAGAGTCTCTCGCTGGAAATTGCCTATATCAGTGACATGCTGTCGAAACGGTAAATTACTTGGTTGAGCTGGGACATGGTGTCGTTGCAGATTGCCTTAGACGCTTCGCATATGCTTACGTTGAACAAGTGAAAGTAGCTTGAGCCTTCTCTGCTGAATATCTCGATACCTTTCGCCTGAATGAATCTGTAAATGCAAATGTTGACTCATTACAGTTGTCTCTAAATGACAACAACGCACCCTTTCAGCGGTGTTAGGTCGAATGTAGCGTTAGTCATCTTTAAGTGACAGCTGGCGGTGCATTCGGTACCATCGTTTGATTGGGTGTTAGGACCGCATTTCACACATGCTTTAATTCCTTCGCTTGGCAGTCCCTTCAGGAATGTACCCTTTGGACACTGTACGCAAGTTCCAGTGACGTTTTGAATATAGTGCCCAGACGGACATGGAATACATCTGCGAAATTGGAAAATTGAACCCTGTGATCACTTTGAATTCTTGAGCTAAATTACTCAAGTGTTTCCATGTTCATTGGACAGGGAATGCAGCCAGCCGCTCCACCATCCACTGTGTTGCTGACGTTGATAACGTAGATTGAAGCCTGGTCAGTGGAGACATCTTCGGTAATCTGACTCCTTATGAACACCCACTGGTATATTGTTCCGTTAGCATTCATTACTGGATACCTAAAGTGTTAGAAGATTAATTTTAAAAAAGCTTTCTAAGGCAATGGAATGTATTGACTTGTTGTTAGTACACTTACTTCATTGCTTGTTTTGGTAGTGTTCCATTCCATTCGCTTAGAATAGTGGGTTTGCCGGTGCTGCTTACCTGCAATGGTTTTGTTTTAAATGGTCAACTGTGAGCCACTCTATGCCAACCTCAATGAAATAGAAGCCGCAGTCGCCGATGCATGTCGTATCAAAGACGAAAGAGACAGTCCCTACGGCCCCAGCTGAAGTCATCATTGATGCCAGAGAAGTTGACTTATAACCGAGCACTTGCAGCGATAGAGTCAGATAGAGATCAGAGCGTCTTGAACGGGACGTGGATATTCGATCTCCCAAAGGCAGCCAACCTTCGTGCACGTCGCAGCTGCCCTCATCCATTGTTTGACAAGAAGAAGCGATCTTATCGGGCATCTCGTTCCACCAAACGAAATTGTAGCCACGATCAGGGGCCGTATTTGCTGGGCATCGTTTGCATTCTGCAGCAAAGGCCTCCTCCTTTTCGAGAAAGGAATAATCGACATAGCCAAATTTATACCTCCTATTCCGGATGAGTAATGACCAGCGGGGCAAATATGGCAATGACCGTTAAGCATGTACGTTCCTGGATTGCACGGAGGGCAGTCAACATTCCGAAGTGCTGAAGGTAACGTAACAGCGCCTTTTATGTCGTCCCGACAAATCTTTGGCTCCGTCCAGCGATACTCGATAATGGACTTTAAAAAATGACCAATCCATTGATGGCCTCAATGTGTGTAACTTAAGTAGTGGTGGCTACCTTTCTGTTCCAGTTGCAGGGACCATGCAAGCTGTAGTAGTCGGAGACAGTGCACGGTGGACGTTGCTCACATTTTGAAGCCTGGATCCCTGCAAAGCATACCGTAATTTATTATTGGCACTATTGGACGCCATTGGGAGACGTACCTGAAAATTGCGTGTGGTTGTCGCAGGGAAGGCATTTGCTAGCCTTCATGCCGGAATAAGTGTTTGATGGGCACGGCTGACAATGTCCCGAATTACCTCGGCTGTAGGTTCCATTTGGGCAAGGAGAACATTCCTGTGCATAAGCGACGCCTTAAAAGCATGTCATGAGCGGGAGAAGTTTGAATGTTTAGCCAAACGCCAACCGCGAATTTCAATGCCTTTAATTTTGATTGGCTTATGCTGACCATGTAGCACCATTGCTTTCCAAGAAAGAAGCAGTTGACCACTGGCCAATATAACCTGAAAAAAAGTTGTCTGCACGTTGCTCAACAACTGAAAGTACGTTCATTGCCTTTTCTTCTCTCCAGGACGCTTCGGTCGTTGTCGGGGGAAACATATGCTTTCCCAAATTTGCATCGTTAACGCTGATGCATTGGTCATTTTGAACCTGAACATCAGAATAGGAAATTCGTTTTTTCCCCACTACCGTACTTGGAAGGCGAAGAAGATCCCTCCATCTGGGTATAGGTACTTGTACTTCACGTAGCCGGGACGCACGAGCTTCACGCTGTACATTAGAGTTGACAAGCACGTACTTGGAATATACGTGAGCGTATTACCACGTATCTGCCATCCCGACCTGCGAATAGATCTATTATGGCTCAACAGGATTATTTGGAAAATTACCCTTCGCAATTGGTCGACGATTGATCGACATTTCCTTCAGCATCTCCTGCTGGAATACCAGCTTGAAGCGATGCCAGAGAAATGACCTCATTAACCACCCGAAAGCCTTGAGGCAAGTGCTTTCCCGTTGGAAATTGGTCGTAGCGTATGCCACCTCCAAGACTGTAAGTGCCAGACGGGCAAGGCTTACACTCTTGGCTGGATAAGTCCAAAAAAGTTCCTGGCCGGCAGGAAAAAGAACAGTCCCGACCACGGACGGGTGGAGGCGGATGTCCTCCGACGCATTGATCCGGTTGAGGGACAGCGACGCGCCAGCGGCCTCCCTGCTTGTCGCATTCTGTGTATTCGAAATGGAAGTCTTTCTGAAAATGCCTATTATCCTTCTAAGCCAAATGATTGTATGATAATAAGCGATGTTGCACTGCTACAAACTAGCAACAACTATGCTTACGCTAAATGTGGACTCTTTCAGTCGAAATTTATTTGGCAAAAAATAAACAGACCATTATCCACCTACATTCTCTTCAAGCTCGGCTGCACCGTTGCCTATGGAGGGTATAAGTATTGAACTGAGATTAATATGCTTAGTTTAGTTTTGTAGGCGACAGCATAGGCAATATTAACTCGCTAAGGGGACTTTCTCAATCGTTTGAAGTGGGTTTTGGTATCTAGTCAACTTAGAGGCAACAGCGTGTTGAGAATTCGATTTAAACTTTTAAATTCCGACGCGTCTCGACTTGCGTCTGATTCAGGCATGCTCAAGACGGGTAAAAGACGTAATATCGAACAACGTACCTCTTCACATTCTCGCAAGGCAGCATCTGTTGACTTCACCAAAGCAATGCAAATGGTTACGCGAAAAAGTAGAAGCAGAAACTGTTCCAGGCGATGAGCCATTACGATGCGGTCAGTTTCTAAACAAGTCCGCTTCAAAGGGCCTTTGTTCAGGTTCATCTGGCGATCAACAGCGCATAGACGCACTGAGACAGTCTGTGCGGCAAGGCTTAATTAGCATATGAAGTAGTAAACAGGTCCTTAGAAGGGAAGGTCGTTAGTCTTTTTGGCATAGAAACAATGCATACCTGACGTACATTCAATGAGTTTTACTTTGAGCAGAAAGCTTTGTCCACACTAGCAAATTTGTGCTTGTTGTAGGCTGGAAATGGCGGTGATACTCAAATTCGGAAAATAGGCCCATTCGTTGTGTAGTAGCAACGCATGGAACGGTTTTTCGCTTCTGCTGCTGCTAGTAGACATTCGTTGAGTTCAAATCGTTGACAATGGAGGCGGTGCGACTGGGATGATCGATTTTGAAAATTGATTTTGCATACCGTTCGCCAGGCGGACGCGCAACCACAGGGCGCGCCAACGTCGGTTTAGCGCAAAAACGATGATTCTACGTCTTTGCTAGTCTTCCCGGAACACTGCTGCTTATGTAAATTTCAACCGGCTGGCAGGAAGTAATTCGCAAACGCCATTTGCCGACAGGGCCATTTGCACTGATAAAATAAAATTTTACCATCTTGAAGAAAATTGGTTGGACACTTTCCGTCTCCTGCGATTAGCTCAAACATTACTGACCATCACACGCGTTGATTTGATGCTTTTATTGCATATGTACCTGCGCGTTAATAATAAAGTACTGTATTGGCTTTTGGCGGCTGTTCCTCCTCGAAGAGCTGGTAAGTGGTCTTGTACGCATTTGGGCAATTTTTAACCGCAATTTTTTATTGTCGATTACGTGACGTTAAAACTTATTGCTTTCCATTTTCATTCCGATGTCACGGTAGTACGGTGGCTCGTTTTAAGACTTAGAGTAGGGCAAGCTCCCTCCATTCAAGTTTGTATTATGGTAATTTCCAAGAATGATTCATTTTCGACGTGACTTTGCAGATGATTTTCACGCAGGTACGCCTTTTTTTGTAAATTCGCTTGTCCCCAAACTGTGGTCATTTAACTTAAATTGGCCTTTTGAGTTTATGCTCACGCTCGGTCGGCGGTGTCTACAAAGTCGCTGTTAGTGAAACTTTCTTTTCGACCGTTGTTGATCTCATAAGAATAAGTTTTCTACTTTGAACTGCTCTGCGACTATTTCGTTGCACTGGTCTTACTGTAGTTGCTTCGTTCTGTGAAAGCAGTATGATTTCTCGAACGCTTAAGGGGAGGCATTTTAATTTAACGTATATATTGGCCTAGCAGAGTTTCGTTAAAATGCTGACATGAATATCGGTGACATTGCAATGGTATTTTTATTATAATTTCCCCTTCGCGCAGGCTAGGTTTCTCGACCGACCGGCATTAGTGAGGAGAACTTTCGAAAAAGTATTGCTATGCCCAGTCATCATTTTATGGCTGGTTTTTGAGCTAAAATGTGTTGTAGACTTTCCTTTCCGTAATGATATTCAGGTTGTCTTGTATCGTAAGGCGTTCGTACTATCTTGTGTACGTTACTGTAATTAAATTTGTTGGTCATTTTCAGGACGTGAATGAAGAAGTTATTCTACTTGATAGGGGAGGTTTCTACTCTCTTTACTCGTTACAAAATCGCGCGGGCGTTGCTTCAGGCTTTTTCTTTGTACGTTTTGCCCATTCACCTAAGCTTTACGCTTGCCCCGTCTCCGTGCACTCGCGCGGTCTTAAGTTCTTCTCTTCAGTACTTGTAAATAATGTACAACCCTGAGGACCTGTTGGAATGCAGTTGTTGAAAACAGTAGTTTCAATATTGGTGTTGAATACAAGGGTCTGTTCTTCTATCTGCCCGCAAACCATTACAGTACACTGACAATAATCAGGTTTGCTCAAATCGTAAACATACAGTAGGATAAACAACGTCGATTTTTGGTTTTTCGCGCGTAATGTCTGAGAAATTCACGGTTCCTTTCTGCTAAGCGTGTGGCCGTCCTGTTCTGCCTTTACTGGCGAGCGTGCCGGCTGTCCTGTTCTGCCCTGGCCTAAGCCTAAGCCAAAATATAAGCCGTATGTTTAGGTTTAGGCTTAGGTAAGGGCAGGACAGGATGGCTGGCGAAGTCACAGCATAACGGGAGGATGCATAACCGCGAAATCGTGTTATTTATTCTACCGTATGTTTACGAGCAGAGAAAACCTGATTATTGCCAGATTACTGTATTATTTGCGGGCACATACAGGAAGAGACCTCCGTTAGTCTAATAGTGCATAATGAAAAAATATTTGAATATAGGAGTTCTTGTAACGACTATTCATTAATTAAATCAGGATAGATCGTTTAATGTAATGAAACAGCAAGAACTTCGAAGCTTCCCATTCAGTCCTTAACCTTAATCAGTGTATAAGTATTCTGTTAATGAGCTGAAGGGTCGCTACTGCTCCGAAAGCTATCTAATTTTTATTCTTTTCTTTTATTACGTTAAAAGGTCTGTCGTGATTCTACGAGTTAAAGTGAACGTACGAAAAATGTTCGCAGGTGTACGTCAGCTGATTTGCACGTAGCAATATGAATGTTCGTTAGGAAATCCAAATAATTAACCATGCTGTCGTTGTGTTGTTAGGTTGCTGATACTGTGCGTCTTATCAAAGGAGTGGAAATGTCCATAGATCATTTTCAACACGGCAACTGCCGTGTTGAAAATGATCTATGGACCCAGAGATTGAGGGTTTTAAAGAACAAGTCAAATCAATCCTAGCTCAGTTACCACTGCTGAGTCAAAAGGTTTCAGCAACCGTGATTCGCTATGTACTGCAAAATTATCTCATACGCTCATTACACGTGGAGGATACTAGATATAGATATGAGATGGAGCCAGCGCTTCCTCCTAACCCGTTGAGACTGGGATACTAAAAGGTGATAAGTCAGGCATATTCAACCTTTAGGTCATCCTTTTGGTTGATAACTTATCTGGGCGTTGCTAATGAAGTTTGGAAAGCTCTTTACTGTTTGGTTTGTAGTTTTGGTGAATCTGGGCGAAACGGGCGAACTACTCAGTGCTTATTTAGAAATGCTATTGCAGTGTACTGTTCGGTTTTGTCATCTTTTCTAATTTAAAATGTAACATATGGACATTGGCGCCTAACGATCCGACATTGTTTACCACTGAACTTCATTGGTGACCGACTATTGGCAAAGTGACTTTGTCTTGTTTCTTTCCTCTCTATTCTTCTTGCCAAAAAAGCTGCAGTCCGTTCGGCGCCAAATCATTTCCTACGTTCATGCTGAAGTTGACAGCTTCGGCCGGTCAAATGGCGGCAAATTTAGGGGCCGTAATTTTTTCCCGCCGGAATTTGCTCGTCGTTCATTTTTCGCGTATTCGTCAAACTTTCGCTCCGAAGGGTTGGCGCAGTTTTGCTGCTCGCTGACGCACGTGCTTGCCGAAGATAGGCGAGCTGCTTTTTGCTTTTGCGCTAAGTTTGATCAAGTGCACATCTATTTGTTATTTTTACTTTTTTCTATTCATAAACTTTTACGCAACTTCACTTCTAAGGAACGCCCTAACGTTGCATATCGAGCGCGTAGCCGTTGTTGTTGTGATAAGAAGGTTCATTCTTCCTTTTGTTAACAAATCACGGTCAGTCCATTGCTTTGATCATTCCGCGTCAGCTTTCAGAAAGGCGAATAGTTATTTTAAAAAATGTTTTATTACTGATTTGATAGCAATTCGTGACGTCACGCGCGTTTTGCAGTTCTGCTCTGACGCAAGCGCGTCGTCACGCAACAAATGTTTTTCGAGTTTGAGGTTTGTGAGTGCAGGTTTGGCTTGCTGACTCACTTTTCATTTTCCCCGCAATTCAAAGCGCGGCCGCGTGTTGAAAAGAAACCGCTGTTACTATCGGGCGCCTCTGCACTTGATGCATGTAGCGCTGTAATCAAGTATTCTAAGGGCCCCATAGTGCCGCTTCTTCCATATACGTTACTCTTTGCGCATATCATTAGGGTGTCATTGATGGGTAAGACATTTGAAGCGACGACATTTGCGCTAGTCGCCATAGCAGTAGCAAAGCCACATCTCCTCAGGCAACCAGCTTTCTTTCGTCTTAGCCTTGGTGGGCTATCGTTGCTTCAGATCACCGGATTGATCGATTGTTCGCTGGCTACTCGCTTACATGCTCCTTTTAAGGGGATGTTCTAAAGAACAGATGTATCTGCACTGCGATCGCTTGAGTAGTCTTCTTCATCTGCCAGCTTGATGCTAGCAGAATGCCGATGACGACGGGGAGTGGTAGATTGAATAGTTTGTTCATCTTTGCACTTCTTCCTTGTAGCTCTTCTGTCATCCTAGAAAAGTTTAAAGCAATGTGGATCTTGCAAAAAATCCGTATGCTAATAAATTTCTAGCATATTTCTCTCAAAGTTTTATTGCCCCTTCTGCATTTAATGTGGGTTTCCGAAAGCTCTGCTTGTCATTTTATTGTGTTCATCGTGACGTCAGAGATGAAAGTACTTTTTGCATATATGACAATTTATTAACAATGTATGCCTAATGAAGCAGGCCGTCAGTAGTCACGTGGCACTTCATATCTTCCTCTTACATCACTGTTGCATGGACAATTGCCTAACCATAAATAGTGGGAGCGGTTTCACGCAAGTGTGAGACAATTGGTCCTTAGAAAGCGTGCTCGGCTGATCTAATTTTGGATGATTGAATTGATGGGCTCTTCGTCGGATCGCCTATAGAAAGTTTGAATTGTCGGCTAGTCCGGCTGTGAAGACTCTTTTTTAGAAAGAGAAAAATTAGCGCTGTTACAAATCGGCTGCAACGTTCGACGGAGCTGTTTAAATGATGAACCGACTGCGTAGAGTTTCACCACTTTCTTTTTTCCTTTCCATTTTTTTACAGCGTCGACGGTGACGTCGAAAAAGCATCGTTGGTTATCGTCAGAAGAACGAAACAATTGATAAGACGTTACTTTTCTTACTTTATAAATTATTCAGAGGGTTTTCTTATCTTGCGTTACTGATAATATTGAGCATTGTTTTACACGTACTAATGTATCAAAGAGGCTATCAAGTGAGCCTAATTTGCTGGCCAATACAGTAAGTATGATGAGACATCCTCTTCTAGTCGATAGTGAGCTTTCAAGTTCACCTAATTATCATTCTACCAAATAGTAAACTTTAGTGAGTCTTTGATGTATGGCTAATTCGTCTTGTCACAAGCAGCTTCATAAGCTTTGCAAGTGTCACTATTCGTCAGCAAATCAACCGTTAAAGTTGACGAAGAATTATTTAAATTAAATGCTGACATGTTTTCGCAAATATTCCTTGTTGCCCTAAAATGGACGACCTGACGTAAAAGAGACGCATGCATTGAAGTGAAGGGAAGTTATTGATGCACTAACCTCTGTATCCATAGGGATTAGGGTAATGTGGTCGCCGGAAGCAGGGGTTATTGAGGGACCTTCGGATCCGTAATCTTTTTCCCTTGTTTTCTTGCTAGTCTTCTTCGACCCCTTTGCCGTTGCCTGATCGCCTGGGGACCTTCTGGCCTGAGAAAACAATCCGCTTAGTTGGCAGCACTTTCGAGGGCGTTGGTCAAATTCGTACAGAGGCGCAATGTTGAGCAAGCCATCTGCAGCAGGCCGACAGCGTCCGTTCCTCAGTAGGCGTTTTGTCGTTAAGGTCTAAGCTTGAATTGTGCGACAGGGGAAAGGGACTCGAAGATACGCTACAAAAGGCAATAGACGTGTCCCGCTGCTGCGTTACGGGTTCAATATTTTCCACTTTGCGTTCCTGGCGCGTAAAGTTAAATGCGTTATTACGCCTTCGGGTGGATAGTTTAAAAATTACCGTAACGCTTTCCAGGCATTTCAGCAAATACTGGTATTGCAAACCGCATATGTCCTCCTTGCTAAGGTCTTCGGGAGCCAATCGACCTAATTCAAATTCGTGCATGCGAGCTTCATTGGTCCGCCTTTTATGGGCTATGGCTTGACCGGAGGCTCGTTTGACAATCTGTATTCTAGCCATACGCAGTTTCTAAAATAGAAGCAAGTGCATACGTTGAGCTTCGATGCTTATAATTATTGAGTGTTACTTTCTGGGCCCGTCGCTTGTCGGCTCTCTGATTTTGATGGTATATTCGGCTGAAGTTGGAAACAATTACAGGTACAGGAAGGGCAATGACCAGGACGCCACTCAAGGAGCAGACGCCACCAATCACCTTTCCGACCATTGTTGACGGAACCATGTCTCCGTAGCTGCAATGATTTCAGTCCGTCATCCGTGATGCTTCAATTTTCAGCAGAGGTACGGTAGCTTTTTGCCGCGTTTAATTAAATCCAATAGCTGCGCGCGATGTTCACTTCTAATCAGGGACATCCCCTGGGGTCCCTCCGGCGGGAGGAGCGTCGCAATGGTTTAATCTATGCGATGGGCAGACTTGGCGACGTGTCAATTGGAGTAATCAATAGTCCCGTTGAAATCTCTTTCCTGCCACGTTTTAATTCAATTTTATCAGGCGTCACGTGGCTTGTTTTGGTCGGCTGTCCCCGTGTCCAACGGCGGCGCACAAATGTCAACTATCGATCCAAACACTGTCCATTGGTCTAAGCTGGTCACAGCTGTTAGGGCTGTTTGAGAGCAATTTTTTCACCCGTATAAAATATGCAAATAAGCTTTACGGAAGCGAACCAAATTAGGGAGCGGAGAGACTTGGTTGCCACGCGGAAAATTAATCCTATGGTCAAAGTAACTTTGCTTAAAGGGTTATACTAGCTCCCAACTGCGTAGATAATTCTACTCTGAGAGAGAGAGCGACTCGATTAGGATTTGCGCTTTAGGAACACTTCAGCGGAGCTTTCAAAATTGCCATGCCTAATCTAATGTAAGCTTAAGGGTTGTCCTCACTGGCGCGCAACCGCCTTTTTATAGACTGCTCTCGTTGAAAGGCAACTTCCTTTCGGACAGGACAAGAAATGGAGTCAGCTTTTATAAGGTTATTTTCCAGATCGTCACGCTAAGCGCGACGATCGTTCAGGCATGTTTGCATACCTTCCAGCGATCCATCCGATCGATACCGTAATCAAGGTAGTCGCTGGATGATCGCTGGACGCGTTATCATCCGTCCAAAACTAATTCTCCCAACGTCAACGTTTTTGTAATAACCATAAAATCAATATCCTTTTGGGATTAGGTGCGCCTATTTTTCGAACGACGATTCTTAGCCGGCGAAAGGGACCTTGTTAATGGCATTTTTTCTTATTCATGAAAGAGGCAGACCAATCCGGAGGGTCAGGGCTCTCTTCGGCAACGTTCCTGTCAGGCGTATCGATTGTCGCCCGAAGTTGTTGAGAGAGAGAGAGGGGATGAAGACAGCAGCAGCATCAAGGTCGTCAAGGGAACTTATCCTCTGTCGAATGATCAGTCCTCTCGGGTATGCATCCGTAATGAACGGATGCATCCTTTCAAGGGCGTTGCTGTCTTCGGCTTGTCATGAGAAAGAATTCATGTTGAAGCAGGCAGCGCTTCGTCGCTTGGCGCCTATGGATTCATTCAAGTTGCTTTTTTTTTAAAAATACTCTCAATCAATGCGTTTTCCATCGTCAATCGGAAGGCAGACGAGTTTACGTGCGTGACGAATGGTCACTCAATCATTTTTACATAACTTAGCGAAATGCGTCTCCAAAGCGAACGAGCCCATAATGGAGCCGTGCTGAAACGAGTTGCTCTTTGTTGTTTGCAATCACGAAAACCCGTTGGACCAATTGGTGCAGTTTTCGCGCTGCTGTCCCATTTGGTCTTCAAAAGTTTATGGGTAAAATGTGCCGCATAGTCTTAGGCCATTGGATACAGGGAAAGACTAAGCATTAGTGACTGCCCGTTCAGCTGCTGGTCACTTGACTGCGTTCTGTAATGCAGCTGTAAATCGATGCGCATGACGTGCTGCTGCATCATTTGCCATTGAAGAGACCACTGAAGTGCTGGTCGTGATTCACCTGGAGATCATGCAAGTGCTAGTCGTAAACGAGCTGCCTACGGCCTTTGACAGCCGCTCGGTGCGGCTGTCATTAGAAAACGATACAACGGCAGTTGAAGTATAGAGTTTCATTTAAATTTGACAAAAAAGAAGTGTCTGAGCGTACACCGTCTCGGCGGTAAAGCAGGAAGGGCAAATATGAGGAGCAGATGTAACCAAACGTGATCCGGTTGTTCGGTCAGTTGAAAGGGGAGCGCGTTAGCAAGTGGCCGATCGTTTATTCGCTCTACTCGGCGGCAGCCAGTTCCCTTATCAGTAAGCCTAAGCAGCTCAAGTGGCTCACTAGACGAAATCAATGGGTCTGACAATTATGGAAGAGACCTACCTGCCTGTCCATCTTACAAACGCTCAATGCATTGTGACGTCTCTGGTTTTTCTTAGAAGGAATTTTTTATTCTAATGAAATTTAAATAATTGCAAACCTCTTCGACCCCTTCTAAGAGCCAGACGACGAATTCGTCTTCGCGTTAAACGAATTAGCAAAGCGCGCTCCATTATAGGAAGTGCATGCAGCAGTTGAGGCGGAGACGCTTTGTGCACTCTACGCGCTTGAGTATAAAAACAACAACTTACCCTAAAGTGGTCATTGTGACGATCGTATACCAGAATGCTGCCGGTATGCTCGTGAACGTAGTGCCAACCATCTTCTTTTCGCAGTAGTACATTATGGTTGCGAAGATGACGATGGCCATTGCTAGAGAGAAGACCAAAAAGCCCAGCTCGCTGGCGCAACTCTTCAACGTGTATCCTAGTATGCGCAAACCTTGCGAATGGCGACTGAATTTGAAAATTCGAAAAACGCGGAACACCCTAAGCGTAACAAAGGCGCCGCTGACGTCCTTGTTGCCTTGCAAGCCGAGACCGACGTAGTAAGGCAAAATGGCGACCACGTCGATGATGCTCATAACGGAGCGAACGAACTTGTACCGATTAGGAGCGGCGTACAATCTGAGCAAGTATTCAATTGTAAATATGATGACGCAGGCTGTATCGACCACGAAGAATTGTACGTCGTACAGATCGCCGCATGTGATCGACTGGAGTACTATTCCTTCAGGGCTTAAAATAGTTTTGCACGAGACGGTTTCTACGACGTTGCTTAGAACGGAGACGGCGATGAAAAATCCAGTAACATAGTAGAAGGCCAAAGCCGGCGTGCTGCTATGCGGATTTTCAAAAGCCCTCCACATCTTCTCTCGTACGGTCATGTTTAGTGGTACAGCCGCTTTGGCGTCCGTATCTGAATGTTCGTCCATTAGGCGTTCCTGATTTTCTCTCTTCTTATCCTTGTAATCCTCGTAGCAGCAATCGCTGATCATTTCTGTTATGATGCCAAAAAAGGCCAATTCATCCTCGAATGCCGTCATGCACTCATTTTTGGGGAAGTGCAACTTGCCTGTTCGATAGAACGACAAGATGTAACGGAACAGATTGGGATCCCTGTCGAAAAAGTACTCCTTTGCTTGCTCGTCGTAGAAAAACTCTTTTTCCTTTCCGCCGAGTAGAGTTTCCGGGTATCGCTCCAAGGTGATTTTCCACGTTTCGAAACGTTGTCCGCTCACGTTGATTGTCAATCGTTCGTCCGGCGCTTTTAGCCTTTCCTGACTTATCATGCTGAGCGGCGAAATGGGCATTGGCCGTCGGCTCAACGGAACCCATCCTATTGCCGCAGCTCGAGCGAACGGTAACCACGCGTTCATCGAGTCCATTAGGTCCGAACTATTTTTTTTTGTTTGTAGCAGCAGCTTCCCCTTAGGGTGCTTTGATGATCGACCGGCACCGTACGCTTTTGCTTGACAAAATTTTGAAACGCACTAAGCGTTGGTATGCCTTTCTGGCGGCGGCGGCGGCTTTTAGGGAGGCGTCAACCGATTGGACAAGTGGTCGACAGTTTTGCCGAACTTTAACGCTATCAAAGTTGTGGCCTTCTCTCCTTAATCGGCTAGCGAATGGCAGCCGTCCGGCAGACCTGATGACCATCGACGAGCGGCGAACAAGGATGTTGGTCGACAAATAGATGTGCGGAGGTAGCAAAGACCCAGTAGTCTCTGCACGCCTGCTATAACGTACGTACCGCTGGGTGTTGTTGGGGCACCTGCAATTCAAGAGACTTATGATGTATGCAATCCAAGCAGAGATGAGTAGAAACAAGTAGCTTTCCAACTAAGCGGGTTCAAGTGGTCAAGGCAACAACTGTTTTTCATTACCTTCTTTCTTTCCTATGTCTTCCCTCTCTCTCTAACGCTGTTGCAATGAGAAACGTTCTGCCTCTGTCTCTCTCTCTCTTAGTTACTCACTCTCTCTTCCTCTCTCTCTCTCCCTCAAATTATTGATCGATCCAACTTCTATCGACGACTCAGCATCAAATACAATGTGATTAGTAATGCTTAAACGCTAACAAGCTCCGGTCGACCCGCTGAAAACGGCAGCAGCACCAGCAGCAGCATCGATGCTGCTGCTGCTGCTGCTGTTGTGCATGTGCTGCCACCAATGCTGGGAATCTTTGGGTCCCGGTATACTTGTAGCTCTATGTTGGGTCATCTGAAAGGTGACAAACCGCCAATGTAGGAGAAGGGTGTTTGCAAAATGCGGGCTTCATCAAGGCAAACTTTAGGCTGACGATGACAGCATCAGTTAGGCTGAAGAGGAAGAAGTGACAACGCCTCTGACGTCGCCTTGTCAGAAGTACCTTCGCCTGAAGCTTCGTCGGCCAACGCAACGAGACGTTCGCCGAAATGTGCTCAGCCATGGGCACCATCGGTTGGCTGAACGTTAAGGCATGTCGTTTAAAAAAAAAGAACTTTTGGGTGCGACGTGAATCAAGTTGATCCAACGCCACTTGTCGTCTCTTTATTCTCGTGCAACGTGAGAGGAGTGATGGCGCCAAAAATGGGCGTCGCATCACGTGGGAAACAACCGTCCCCCCGTCGGATAGCAGCTGCGCAAAGCTGGCTGTCTTCATTCTTAATCTGCGACACCTGCCTTAATACCTTTCCGCTGACCTGCCCCAAAGGACTCAGCATGCGCAAGAGACGAGATACGTGTCGCCTAATTTATGCAAATTAGAAGAGCGCGTCGCGTCTCCCTATTTTGTGATAGAGCTGAATTGACTGTTTTTTGGCGAACCTCTCGCTTTCATCTCGAAGGAGGTGGAAGCAAAGCGTATCAGTTGCGTATGCGGGAAACATTGATCGTATCGAATTGCGCCCATTGTTCAACAAGACGTTTGGGACCCGAAAGTTGAATGCCTGTTGAAGTTTTACGCGTGACGTGTCCAATTTTTGACTCGCCCAAATGTATAGTTGCGCTTGCAGGCCGTGTGACGAACCAATTCCCCGAGCGCGCGATTTCTTGAAAGGCGCGCAAGAAAAAGGAATTCCCAATTTATAAGTTGGGCGGGAAAGGAAAAATGTGCAAATAATGTGGCTCCGTTGATTAACGAGCCTTGTTAGGGTTGCTTTCAAGGAAGGAACTGTCCCGCTATATTAAGTGTTGAAGTTGGGATCGATTCGGTCGCGTTCGCTGCCATCGCGGGTGGTCCAATTTAGACACACCGTTAGCTACGTTCATTGACATTGTTCAACTTGTCATCAGGTGTACATTCAGCTTTGAGTATATGCGGCGCCGTCGTTGGGTCACGAAAGTAATTGTCGGATGCCGAAACGAAACAGCTACGTGATAAAATTGAATTAGTCATTGAACGAAGGCTCAGCGTGATGCTTCACTTACGCGCCTTAGTGAGACAAGCGCTCCTCATTAACACCTTTTGCCCGTTGCTTCCGTTCCTCGTTCGTTCATGAAAAATGCCATACGATTGAACGCACGCAATGGGCAAAGCAAGCTGATGCCATAAATGCTTTTCCGTTAGGTCACGTAGATTCGACCTTTGTGACT
Source organism: Trichuris suis (assembly GCA_000797535.1). NCBI lineage: Eukaryota > Metazoa > Nematoda > Enoplea > Trichinellida > Trichuridae > Trichuris > Trichuris suis. The sequence goes on from KN538445.1 coordinate 53,409, forward strand.
CTAATTTGAAATAAGGGCTTAGCAATAACGGAAGTTGACGATTGAATGCCGGCTCTGTGTTGTTATACGTATTTTGAATGTCTACGAAGTGGCATAGGCTCCTCTTTTCATTCGTAGAGCCGTAGTTCATTAGCAAAGTAGAAATGACGCAAAGACAAAGTGGGAGGATCAGCAAACATTGACGTTTTGGGAGGAGGGCGCATCATTAAGAGTGGGCTTTGGCAATAGCCGTTTAGTCAACAAAAAAATTTACCTTTTTATCAATGGACCGTTCGCTTTCTTGCAAACCGGATCGGAAGATTGGTAAATGAACTGTTGCTATACTTTGCCTTGGCTCTAAGTTGTCCCATCTGCCATGGAAAGGTTGGATAATCGAATTGCCCACCTGACAATGGTCAATCAACGTTTGTGCTTTGGCATAGCAAGCCAAAAGGGTAAGCATTGGAACAAGTGGCGCGTTTCACATTGGTTCAGTGGGAATTCCGTTCGCTCACAGCGTACGCTAGCGAATAGGAGCAACTATGAGGGCAAAGCTATCCGTGTGGTGCACTTCCGGTGATGATAAAAGCAGTGAGAGCGAAATAATGAGCGACTGATCACGAAAGGTCGTCGCCTAACGGCAGCCATCATTGCTGATGCGGAACAGATAGCTGCTGCTATTTGAATTGCTTTTGAAGCGATTCATTTTCGGCTGCTGCCCGAAGGTTCAATGCGAAACGAGCAACCGAGATGATTTGGGCCAGCTTGTGAATGGTATGATTGGATCTTGTTGGCTTTACGTAGTTTGGCAATTTTTGTCGGGCGCAGCGTCGGACTGGCTGGCCGCCGTTGTTTGTCAGATCGGCAGTCGACTGGAAAAATTTCATGACTCGCAAGCGACGCCTTCTTGCCAGGATGGATGGATGACTTCTCAGTTCAAGAATGACACGATTTGTCTGCGCTTGGCTGGCACCCAACCAGATAGCCTATATAAGAGTTTTAATGGACAGCGGACACGCGCAACTGCGTTGCTTGAATAATGACACATTACTTTTTATAGCCTAAAATGACTGAATTTGTCATTTTCTACGTGCTGTCAGTCGTAAGTCAAGGAAGAAGTTTTTCAAACAATGGTTACCTGAAAATCACTAAAACGGCACGTAAAGACGCTGCGCTCGTCGCTTTTTGTTGTAGTGGCAAAAAGCAGCGTTTCGTTGAGGTTTTCTTGATTGCCACCAACGCAGACCGCTTAAAGTGAAATATTTTATCGTCACGGCTTCGTAATTGGTTTAATAGAGTTCAATTGCCATTATTGCTTTTTGCCGCCTTGCTCGGTTGAAGCAGAGTTCTTTCGAACGCGTCTGCGAATAGGATAGGCTTCATTTGATAGAATTGAAGTTATGGCCGAAATGCTCGGTTATAATTTTTCTTAAGGAATAGTAAAGACATCTTAATGTCTGGCCAATCGGGCAGCGCTACGAAGCTGGCGGTTTGGAGCATTTTTTTCAAGGAATCGTCTTCATAGCAGACGGTGAATTATTTGTGAAACGCCATTTGGTCGGTTTGGCAGGAATTGATGGCCTACAAATATTCGATCTTGAAGGGAGTAAAGTTGGTTGATTTGAGCAGAATCCTATTTTGATTCATTTCAAGCCGCCGAGCTGTCTTCTTCCGCTGTCACTTTGCGAGCTTCTATTACCCTCCGTGGCGCTGATACTTCGGAAGGTGAATAGCAGACAATGAGGCATAATTATTTTATTGCCGCCAAGTGCCTTCGCCCAGCGCAATCACGTCAACTGTTGCCGCAAAGCACCAACTTTCCGTCAATATTAATATGTCAAGAAGGAATGCTGAAAGTCGAAGATACAATTAGCTTTGAAGGTTAACTACAAACTGCTATATATTGTCCGAGTGGAAATCTTCAAGTCGCTTCGAAAGGTTTTTCCTAGAACTACGATGTGCCGGCGTATCCAAGGTGGTGACATTTTCGTTCGCAAGACGAGACTTCAAAGTTCCGCACGAGCTCGTTTCGACGGCGCTAATTTTCAAGGTGACTAATCTGCCACTTGCAACTTTTTCCAAACGAACCGGAAGAATTGCACTTTGCTTTGCCGTTTGGAAAAAAACGCATCTTTCAAGGTGTTCCGAACTTCAAAAGTTGCATGTTGTCTTGCGCAATCAGGTGGGCTTAATGAAACATTGAGCGTGACAATTTTTTCCTACCGCTCGTACGTTACTGGCACCTTATCAATTTTATTTTCACACCGAGCCGTATGAAATAATGCAGTATGCTGTACGTTGAAAACGCTTTGCGAGTAGACAAACTTAACAGTGTTCAGGTACAGCAAAACGATCGACGTTACCTGCAGATCCAATACAAACGGTATACGGTAGTCTGCACAAGTCGAAATGGCGCCCGTTTTGTAGCTAACATTGCAAAGTTTATCCCATTTTCTCTATAGCACGCTAGAGCTTAAGGAAGTCAAGTTTTCGAGCCCGCTATTGGTTCTCAGGTGGTTTATACTCGTGATGCGATGAACAGTTGTGTTGCGAAGTGCTTACGTGGATTTTTCGAATTCAGCGATCGCAAGAGTGGTTGCCAGAAGTTTTACAGGAGCAGTGAAATAAGCCATAAGGTTGAAATAACACATAATCTAGGTAAAAGAGCGCACAAAGTCGAACGCCTTAATTGTGCGTGATGGGTTTTTTAAAAATCAACTTACATAATCTCCTTGTCTTCTGTTTTTTCTTGAACATTGAAAACTGAAAAGTACACTTTGCGCTGACTAACTTGCAGCAGAGCTAGAATGGTTAGAGTACTGGACGCATGAAATTTTACAGTATGACAATGCAAACCTGAATACGATTTACACTATTGTTCAAAGTTTAGATTCTCTACAGCTGTTAGCGCGAAAGTCGTTCAAGTGGCGCGTAGATTTCTCTTTTGCCGGTTTAACTGAATTCACTGGAATACCTGCGGGGCAGAGAAATGCTTAGACAGTGGATGGGCGTGCGAAAACTGCTGGAGCATGCTAGTCCTTTGGCTCATCCAGAGTTCGTTCCAAGTGCCGAAGTAAGCTTTTTATTGCAAGTAGTTTTAGTTTGCTTATACATCTTTTAATGTAGAATATTGAGCTGATACACAGTTGCAAAGTACTTGTCGTTGGTGCCGGTGGTTTAGGTTGCGAATTGCTCAAGGACCTGGTCAGAAGTTGACGATAGATAGTTGCTGACGTGTAAAGTTTTATTAATTTTCAGGCGCTTAGTGGTTTCCAAAATATCCACGTAATTGATATGGATACAATTGAACTGTCAAACTTGAATAGGCAATTTTTGTTTCGGTAAGCTGGTTCGCTTCGCGCTCAGCGTTTTGTTACGCACCAGTAACTCTTAGCGAAAAGGACGTAGGCTCTTCAAAAGCTGTCACCGCCGCCGAAGCAATCAAAGCCAGAGTTCCAGGTTGCAACGTTACCGCGTAAGTGCGCCATCAAGTAGTCATTGTGCTTTGTTGCGCCTCTTTTTATTAGCGGTAAACACGCATTCCTAATTTCTAATTTTTTCAAGGCATTTCTGTAGAATTGAAGATAAGGACAGTTCATTTTATCAGGGTAACCTATGCTGTTCTGTTTATTATTATTATCTGCTCTGCATTATGCTATTTGTCACCCCTTAGATTTCAATGTAATAGTCTCCGGCTTAGACTCGGTCGCAGCCAGGCGTTGGATCAACAATATGCTGGTCTGTTTATGCTCAGTCGTTTGAGGAGGTTGAAGGGAAAACTTTTTTCAGGTTCGTCTGCTGAGGTATAACGAAGATGGCAGCTTGGATCCCTCGTCCGTGATTCCTCTAGTCGACGGTGGAGTTGAAGGTTTCAAAGGGAACGTCCGCGTCATTCTTCCAGGAATCTCGCCTTGCATCGAGTGCTATATCGATCTTTACCCTCCCCCGGTGAGCGTACAACTAGCAATAAAGGTACAGTAACTTTTTTTTCATGTTGTCTTTCAGGTGACGTATCCCATCTGTACCATTAGTAATACCCCTCGATCACCGGAACATTGCATAGAATATGCTAGACTTGTATCGTGGACAACTGAACGCCCCTTTGAAGGTAATCTTCCCCTTGTTGTAGCTTTTTCTCGCTAACAAAAGCTTCTTAGAAGTGTATGCAAAAGTACAACCAAGTTTTGACCTTTTCAGGAAAAGCGATTGATGGAGATAATCCAGCGCATATTAATTGGATCTACGAAAAAGCTCTTCAGCGAGCCAACAGCTTCGGGATAGCCGGCGTAACTTACCGCCTAACGCAAGGTGTGGTCAAGAGAATTATCCCGGCTGTAGCGTCAACAAATGCAGTAGTTGCGGGTATTCAAATTTTTGAATAATTAACTTGCAACATACGGCGTGTTTAATTATTCAGCTACTTGTGCGCTAGAGGTGTTCAAGTTGGCTTCATGGTATCCTTAGCCGGTATGCTCCCACGTTCTCATTATCAACAAATGGTATTCCAGTTGTGCGCTGCCGATCAAGAATTATATGTCCTTCCAAGATGCGGAAGGAATTTACATGAAAACGCTCGAACTGGAGCGTCGCGTACGTTTGCGTAAGCAATCCTGTGCCCTCTTGCTAACATGTTCACGTTGTAGGATGATTGTCGGATATGTAGTCAAAAAGACATTATATTTGAAACCCAAGAAAATGCCCATCTGGATGATATCCGCCTCCAGCTAATAAATGATCCTGTTTAGTGAGTGCTGCTGAGCTTTGCTTATTTTTCTTTTTTTCGTGAGATCAAAATGTTTTAGCCATCTTAAGAATCCGTCCTTCTCAATTTTGGAACCGTCTCCGAGAATTCTCTACTTTCCGCCGGGAATGGGTGTCGCCGAAGATTCCCAATGCAATCTGAGCAAAACTCTAAAAGGTGCAGTTAAAAACTTGATTATCCGAACCCCCATTGCTGCCGGGGGCATTTCGGATAACAGAAAGTTCCAATAGCAAAGTCGTTTGCACTGTTTGTCGGTTTGATGCCACAACAGGCAAGTTCAATGTAGAAACGTAAACAATAAAAGCGTCCGGAGCTTTCGAACCATTCGTCGTCCGGCATCAGCTTGTCCTTATTTGTCTCTGTAGGGAGTGGCTGACATAGGGTGAATAGCTCATTTTTCTCTTTGCGTGATTCCGCTTTTTTTTAATTCGCAAATTTAGACTCGTCCATTTCAGAATTGGGACTTCAAGACAACGATCAGCTTCACATTGGTGATGTTTCTTTGCAGTCCGAATTGGTCATTCGACTAAAGTTCATCACAAAACGCGACGTAACAGAAGAAGCAGTATTGCAATGACATTTTAGGAGATTTGCAAGCCCTTTTCGTGCCACGCAGAAGTTAAGCTTAAACTTTTGTGCCGACGCTTTGAAGGTCTGTGAATAGTAAAACGAATCCGATTTTATGCCTACATTCTCTTTGTTGCGACATGCGTGATGTTTTTTGCATTGCAGTAGAGCGTTTACGATTTCCGTGTACGGAAGATCGCTACAGTATTAGCCGTTGGTGAGTTCTTTTCTTTAGCAATTGATGTTATAATAACTATTCCGCCTTTTGTTAGTAGAAATGCGTCAATGGTATACATGATTGCTTCGGTTTCCGCTTTGGGGCGCTCCTACCAATTGGCTATTTTCAAATTGTTAAAATGGTGATGGAACGTAACGTCCAACAGCCGATGTCGAAACCTGCGAGTTCTCTCTGCGTCAACACTGGTAAGCACACTCGAATAGGCGCTTCACTCTTATGCTGTCAAACGTGAGAGAAGTTAGTATATACTATTAAATAGGTCTTAGCTTATTGTGGCATTAGTATAAAGTAAAAAAGTAGACTACTCTTGCTGAACTTCGTTTTAGCGACAGATGAGACTTTTCGTGATTGTATCAGCACTTTAGTAATTCCATATTCCCTTTGTTTCATACTACCGTCGTATTATACTGCCCATTGTTACGGTAAGCAGTTCGACAGGCATATTTAGTCTCTTTTTTGGTCAGCTGATTGAAATCCAGAGGCATAAGTGCTTCTGCAGGTCATTAAGAGAAATATGTTAATCACGTTGTCTACCGATTTAAAAGTTTGATGAATATGCGCTATCGGCTTAACGGAAGTTGTTTTTGCCGCAGCTAAAATATTAACGCAGCTGCGTATTGCTTTCCGTCTGTGATCTATAGGTCCTTAACTTCATTTTTACGAGCCGCGTATTGTTCGTAAGCGCGGCCTTCACTTTGACCACGTGATTTAGGCGAATTCCTACTTGACAAGCGGGCTGATAGTTGTTGGCATTGTATGCACCTATCCGACAAATCGTTGGGAATTTTCATATTTCTAAACGGGTCGTCCCTCGTGTGCGCTACATATAGTCGGCCCTTATTCGAGCTGGCATTTCGCCGTCGAGTTGCCAACAGATTGGCCGCTATTAGCTTTCCGGTAGATTTGGCAACTTTTTCCGAAAACAGCGCTGCTGTCCCCTTGTTGACCTCAATGCTTTTGCAGGAATGAGGACGTCAGGATAAAACGGTGCCGATTGGTTCCGCGGTTGTGCTTCTTTCGCCCTAATTTGTCCTAGGATATTAAACCGCTTGAATTGAAGGCCGTCAAAGTAACTGACTGTCGCTTAGTTAAGTGACCAGTCGACCACGTCTACGTACATCCGTCGTCGTCTGCTGTCTGGACGTTGGCAAGGTCAAAAGATTTTCTTCACTTACGAACATTGGTCAACCGAACGTATAGTCCAATTGTCATTGGTTGGAACGCGGCGATGGTTCACAAAGGGCAAAACGACCTCTGGACAAGTGGGTGGACCTACTGTTACGCTTGACTGGTCTGAGAACAAATCGTCACATTCTCCACTCTTTCCAAAAGGTTGTGGTCCCGTTTGAAGACTTTCAACTGGAGTCCATTCATTTGTTTCTCTGAACTATAGATATTATTACCGCTTGGCGAAAGACGGTCATTTACAGGTGACTTTGACGGTCAAGCAGCGTAGCGTCCAATGTCCGCAATACGTTTGGCCATTTAACTCGCAGTCACGTCGTCATGGTCAAGCCAAATGATTTCAGTATGTTGTTGTTAAATTTCTTTTTATATCCACACACGTTCCCACGACGCGTGTTGGTAACGGACGGTTCATTTTGCATTTATTTGCGCGATAAGCCATGGTAGCAACAGGTTGCTGGTGACCGCTATTCTCCCTGGCATATGCGGTTTGCCTTGACAGTATTCTTTCTTTGGTGGTGGTGGTGGTAGGCCATATTTTGCCCTTTGTTTCTCAACATCATTCAAACTTATGTCAATGCATTGGTGAACTTATTATGCGACGCGTATAATGCTTATGGTCGCCTAATTTCAGGTGCGGACGACAAGCGAGCTTAAGTCTTCTTTCGACTGGTGCTAAAAGCCTATGACTATGGCAAGGCAAATGCACAAGTTGCTGTTCGGTTTGGTAAGTAACGTTTTGTTTTGATTGGGTTCCCCTTAGGTTGGCAGTAATACGAGAAGATGCTTTTGTAAAAGCATATACAAGAGTCGACTCGATTGACGGGCGATGCGTAGGGCAGTGTGAATCTTGTTGGTACTTTTCTTTTGGTTCGACACCTTGGTCAAACAGACCGCATTTTCGATGTCAACTCGGGTTGATTGTCAATGCGAGGACAATTAGTGACACCACGTGCGACGGACGCGTGCCGCTGTTGAACCATGGCAGCGGGTCAGAGGAACAAACATGCGAAATTGGTTATAGTAGTAGTCTTTGCCTCCCGCCGGCGTTTGTTCCTTCCTGGGCGCACTTTCCGCCGTGGCAAAGTTTGTTTACCAAAGTGACCCTTTCTCGACGGCTCGAAAGGCAATTGTAAAGATGGTAACCGGAGAGCGCAAACGCCAAGGACCTTCAGCGGACAATGACCGGCTCCGATTTTGTAACATTTCTGTAAAGCGACCCATTGTATTGGTTGATAGGTGGATATTTGGCGGGAGGTCGGTTTTGTTGAATTCGCTATTAAGGGCTGCTTGTGGATTCGTTTGCAATGGGGATTCCGCCATGGCGGAGATTTGCTGACTCAAAAGATTCCACTTTTGCCAACACAATGGCACTTGTCGCCGCGTAACGTTTCTTCTCCGAGCAAAGCGTAGGTTTAGCTCCACGGCGACGCTTTGTTGTTGCTGTTGTTACGGGAGGTGGCGAACAACGACTATTGACCATTGCAGACAGTCTCTAAGACGCTTCGTCAACTTTGACCGATCAAAACAACCCATTCACCTCGTCTTGACGATTTCACTTTTGCAGGCAACCATTGTCATGACGGCTTGCGAACAAAATGCCATGATGGGTGAGTGCTTAATCTTTCAAATAGCATTCAATGTCCTGCCGTAAAGACAGCAGATAAACAGTTTTCTATTGCTGCTAATAATGGCGCTACTCGGTTGCTAACTTTATTGAACGGTCAGGTTGGGGTCTTTGCTGCCGTTATGTCCATGTATTAGCTCAGTATGATACTCATTATGGTTGTCTTGATTCTTACTGACCTCTACTATTCACATATTGTCTTCTAGTTGCAGTGTTATTCTTGCGTAACAATTATAATTATCAGCTGCACGCGAACTGCTCTCAGTCTTGAAACTTTGAGTCAGTGTACGCCTAAAGTGATGCTTCCTTCCCGGTAGAATGGCTAGAAAGTATGTCCATTCTATAGATAACATAACGCTAAGATTCTTCACTTCCCTCCATTTGAACATTTCTTCTTGGTATGCCTTTCTTTAAACGGCAGTCATTCCACGAAATTAAACGTGAAGGAGGACAGCTCTACGGTAGCACTGTTAAGTTGTAGAGATCGTCTATTCCAAACAAACTGCCTTTTAAAACTCCTCGTGCGAATTTTTATATTTGTTCAATTAAGCCTTTACCCGCTAAAAAGTACAGGATGGCATTAGTTAACATTAGGAACGAGTTTCTGCCAAAGCTTAATTGGTCAGCTGTCCAAAAACGGCAAGAACAGGCTAAGTTTTATTGAACTCGCGGCCGTTGAAACTTTTTCGGTTCTGCGGTCAGCTTGACAAGATTTTGTAGAATTATTCAACCGTTCACGTTCTGTTTAAAAGACTTCGTCACGCTTTTGAGTTGTTGCTCCTTGAGCATCAATATTCAATTTGAATTACTGTAGGTTGTCTAAATTTCAATATTCGGGTTTCAATTGAAGAAATGTGAAAAGATCCAAAAGGTTTTTGGTCCCACAAATGCGATGTGTTCAGAGGCACTGAAGCGTTACTTTCACGTTGTCGTATCAGTGAAAGTGTTGCCCTTTTTTGGCTATGCCGCTATTGCATGTTCCAAATTTGTTGTATTGGGTATAAGATTCCTGACAGCACGCATAGTTTTTGAGCGTAGTTTGCGGATCCCTGAGTGTGCTCATGTTAAAACTAAGTGTACTGTAGTATATTCAAAATATAAAAATTCAAACTTAATAACCTGCGAATCATTACTCTTCAACTAATAGCAACAACAGTAACAATGATAATTTGTTTTGAGTAGCTTCAAATTAATACATTTAAAATTTAATAATTACAATTATTACATTTTGTCCTTCTGAATAGGTCTGTTTCTGGCACTTTTTAAATTCACTTGTGAAAGCGACTCCTATGCAAACGACCATAAAGGGTAAAGTTGAGGTGTACATTTAATTTAAAAGCATTTATCTCGTTGTAACTCCGCGAAGAGGGGCAGTAACATCTCATTTTAACAAACGTCAGGTGGTGTTCGCTGTTGTATTTGTGATTTATTGTAGAATAAATGTTTCAAATGTAAACATTTACAAAGGGACGCGAAGAGCAATTGCTCTTCCTCTTCATGTCTAGTTGTAATGTCATGTTTGCCAATTTACCAGCTTTGTTATGCGCCTAATAATTTTCCCGCATTGTGTTTTTTCTATCAATGAATGTATTCTTAGGCGATCCAGTTATTCAATGCGGTGTAGACTACATTGCTCTGCACTTCCGTACCAAAGAGCCTTTCCGAGGTAAGCTTATTGCATCTGATTGATGGTGAGCAGGTGCGAAACTGTTGCTTCCCCTTAAGGAAAGGTATTCGTCAAAGGACACTTTCTGAGCCCGGAATGTCAGGTTAGCTGGAACGACAGTAATTCAAGACAGCCTCAATCTGGCGGCACAATTTGGGTGAAGCACGGTCGTTGCGGTATGCATCGATTACGAATGGTACGTGTCGAATCGTTCTGGAACCGACGCTAGTGGGCAATACTGTCCGAGTTACAGTGTAGCCGTCATTTCTCAATATGTTCACTTCTAGCCTTGCGCTGCCGTTAAGTTGAAAAGCAGACCATCGCGGCAACTAGTCATACAGGGTAATTGGAGGTAGAATTGCGGGCGTAAAATCGCTATTACGGCGGCGAACAACCTATTTTCAATTTTTTGAACTTTCCCCTCTCCCAATATGAGTGCAGTCAGTCTTTTTGAGTGGAAAAATTTCGCTGGCGTTTGAATAAGCCTTTCGAAGTAATAATTGCTTCTCCGAACCGTTCTCTTTTAGATGAATCCTCACGGAGTGCAATTTTCAAACGTCATTGTCGTTTCCTTTCATCCGGTATTTATCACACGAATGGATCGAGCTTACCATGTCAAATGCGACTACATGGAAACAAGGAAAAGTGTCGCGTTTAACATGGACGTTAGGTGGGTATGTGCGAATTGTTCAACAACATTCCATCTGTTAGCAGGTGGCATTAAGATATTGCACCACATTTCCAGTCACACATCAACGCGTTGTTAAGCTGTGCACGCATACTGCTTTTTTGTTCATTCTGTCACATGAGTTCTTCTTTGAATGTTCAACTAACCAAGTGACTCAATCTGCCGAGCTAGTTTAACTTCCCTGCAACGCTGTCTACCTTAACGTTAGAAAGGTGTAATGACGGTCACGTAAATTGTTCATGACCATTGAGTGCTCCTATCGATTACTGTTTGTTCAATTTCACGTATACTATTGATTGTTTTTTTGATCTCGGGGCGAAGCGTTCTCTCTGCGACATTTACGGTTGTATGTGTTGAATGTTGGGACGGCGATGGCTCGTATAGTTATACTCTCAGTGCTGACGGTAGTTTTCGTTTCTTCCAGTCCTCTTACAGTGACGCAAATAGCGCAATCTTTTCCATTGCCTACTTGCTCGTATACTATTCGGAAAGATGAATTGGATGGTGAAATTCTGAAGTATGCAAAAGTTGGCCAGCAAGTCGTGCATCGTTGGGAATGCGACACAAGTATGCACATTCCGTGCGCATAGATGGTCTTTTTATTTTTCGCCTTTTAAGATGCGTATGGCATGTTGGTTCACAGTTGTTTCGTAGAAGATGGCCAAGGAAAGAAGGTTCTGGTCATTGACGACAACGGGTTTGCCCTCTCTGCTACTATTTGATGAGCATAACCTCCTACGTAATATTCTTAATACGTCTCAGCGAAAAATGTAGGCCTTATAATCCTATGGTATTTATGTAATTGCAAAGTGCTCTATAAATCATCAGTAGTGCTAAGGTGCCTTAGATAATGTAGCTGAGCAGTTATTCTATCAAGTTTTCGTGGTGTATCCATTTTTTTAGATGCCACACAGATCGTCTACTCTTGGGTGATCCAACTTATGTCGAAGCATTGAACATGGCTTACAGAGAGTCGAACGTATTTAAATTTGCTGATCGTTTGGCTGTCCGTTTTCTGTGCCAAATACGTTTATGCCTAAAAGGGAACGAAGGTTGCAACGGTATTACGGTAAGCTTCAAAATGTCAATTTTCGAAGGACGCTATTTTTGTATTTGGTCACGTGATGTTTCAGCCGCCCACGTGCGAAAGTTTGCCACTGACAAGCGATGACCGTAGTGTCGTAACAACGACGCCATTTCGTCTAAAACGGCATATGCGCAAAACAGAAGAGGGCGACTATTTAAGCGGCGACCTTATGTCTCAGTTGCTATACGTTTTAGACGATGACACTTTCGACAGTGAGAGTAAGTTTATCCTTTGTGCTTTCGGCACTTTGCTAAAAGTTTAGACTGAGGAGAGAGAGTTGGTGATGATAATTTAAAATTTTAGATTTGCCGAAAAATGCAAGTAGAGTCTCAAATGAAGATCTGTGCCTGTCACCGTTAGCATTTGGAATGGTATGTGCTATCATAATTGCAATACTGCTTCTGACCACGACGCTCTTCCTAATCTTTGCTTGTCGACAAAGCAAACATTTTCGAGTTTTCGAACAACAGTCAGTTCATAGCAGTTGCAAAGCCTAACGCTTACGCTACCTTCTGACGATCAACCATAAAGGCGGGAATGATTTTCAGTTGTTCTTTATCTTATGTGCCAAGAAAGCAACCCTCGCTAAAGTAGTCCCGATGTTTAGTAATTTTGAATATGCTTATATATTTTGTCAAATGCTCTAGTAAAGTATTACTACAAATTGCAACATTATTTTTGGAAAGGTGTATTTAACACAGTTTCAACTGCCTTTACTCTCAAGGCTGCTTTTTATAAGCGGTGCGGAGAATCTGGGAAACGTTTCCAAAGCCATATACTTTCATCCTTTTTTATGCTTATGTTGTGGATACTGGTTCAATTCGTTCTCTTACCACTTTGCTGTACACAGAGTGTATTGCTATGTTCGCTCGTCATTGCTCCTGTATTTGCCCTTAAACTCCTCGTATAGTGCTGACATTAAAATCTTTTCACTCATGTTTCCTTTGACATTTTATTTGTCGCAGGAAACGTGATTGTCAGTTTCAATTAAAAGTTGTAAGTTTTGCGCGAATCAATTTTAACAAGCAGGTTAGTACTGTAACTTTTTTGAAACGAAACCGAACCTACTTATTTTTTATTTAAACTTATGATCAAGCATTACATCGAATGGTGACGTAAGAAGTAGTTAGGCAAAATTCCTTTGAGCTGATAGACGTATGGTTAACTTGCGTTCAGCATCTACGAATTTCAAACTTCTTATTGCCAGCGATTGCCTTGCGCATCATCTATTGAGAGCTTGTGCAGACGGTGTCGTCTGCTGCGCGCGTGAAAAAAAATTTGCATATTTCTCTCCGAGATAATTTAATTGGCTACGCAGCGGACGCTGCGCCGTTGCCGAGCAGGTGGTAATCGGCGTCTGGTAAGTCAGCTAAGTTGCGCTTATTTTACGCGCTCACTAATCACTGCTGTGTTGTCTGCTTGGCTTCTATGCACTTGAATCCTGCAGCGCCTATTCGTGAACATTCCTTGTCGTGTTACTGATCAACCTGTGCTTATAAGTGGAAATACTCAACTGGAAACTCAAAGGAAATGGTCACTTTTCCTAAAGAAGCGACTAACGCTCAGTGGTGAAAAATGTTGTCGTTTAGCCATTTCGGGCAGCAGCTATTACACTTCATCAGACTGACATGAATAGTGAGCATCTTTGTTCTCTTACAAATGGAAGTGACTTGCTTATGGGCTAACGTGTACTGCTGTTTCTGAGAAGCTGCTAATGGCCATCTTCGTTTCTTCAAGCTCCCTTACGTTAAATATTAATGCTTCCCGCCTTAACTGGCAACATACATAGACGCAGTCGTGCAGACTACGGATGTGCCACGTTATGGAAGAGTGTGAAATGAGTGAAACAAAGAAAGCTTATCTCGGCGAGCTTCTGGTTAAGTCCTGCAATGTACCCATCACACTCATGGATAGGAAGAATATTTCGCTGAATGTCCGCGTCGTATGGTCAAAGATTCGACAGGTCTGTAGACAATTTTGATCACCTTTAATTTGCAATCAGCTAAAGAATTGTGAAGCATTTCCCAATGGTAGTCTCATAGGGGGCGATCTTGTCGCTGCAGCTTGCTGCTCAAGCCTGATTGGCTGTCGCTGCAGCCTGCTGCTCGAACCTGATTGGCTGTCGCGGCAGCCAATCTGGCTCTTGTTACCAATAGTGAGCATACGCTGCCAAAGTCTGAACCGAAAATAGGATGCAACCGTATGTCTGTTACAGGCAAAGTATGAAACATCTATGTTATTTTAATATGCTGTACACTTTGCACACGCAATATGTAGAACGCCAAGTAATATTTAGGCAAAGTGGAGACCTTTAAGATCTTGTCACCTACGCCCACGCAAATCTACAGTGGCGACACCTGTGGGGATAAGTCTTCCATCTTCTCGCGATGTTGTGGCTTTGATGTCCTTACATTTCGTCTTAGGCTTAGGCTAGGGCTGAACACGATAGCCGGCAAAGTTCTGTTCTATGACCAAAGCACCAAATTTTTCTCACATCCCTGTCGGCTATCATAAGCCAAGATATAATGAAAGTATAGTCAGAAAAGTAGTGAAAAAACACCCCACTTTGTCCCGTAGGTGTCGCTACCGTAGGCCTGCAGGGGCATAGGTGGAAAGACTTGATTTAATACTTTGCCGGTTTGTCATTAGGCATTGTACAGAATGCCTAGGCAATGTGTAAAATATTGAGTGTCCCATACGTTGCCTAAAGATTTCAGGCATTCTACAGAATGCCTGATTTCATACATTGCCTGTAACAACAGTTTCTTAAAGCTGAGCTGTTCCAAGTCATACTTTTTAAGCCTCATAGTGACGCATAATGCTATTGGATTGAAATGGCGCCATTGTCAGTTATCCTCAAGGTGGTACACTTTATCAGTTTGTTATTTTTATTTGGGAACCTGAAGTCATTTACATATTCATCATTAAAGTAAGCGTGCTGGCAGCACTTATCTCAGTCTGTATTATTCCTTCAACGTACTCAGTTATTCGCCTTTCAGCTCGAACTCGCTGATGCAGGCCACAGGAAGTAGCGTAATAATTACATTTCGCGCCTCCATAGAGTACATAAAAAACATAACTTACTCATTCTTGCGTCTCCGCTGTTAAAGTCCACTGACATGTGTGTTTTAATGAATAGTGGTCAAGCCGGGCGTGCTTTTTAAGGGAATGACACTTACTTTCACGCAATGTCAATTTGAGAAATATGAATACATTTTAGAAATAAAAACATTACAACATATAAAACGCATGTTCCGTCCGTTAGGTGTCATAGCTGTGCTACACGTCGAAACAGCATGGTCTGAAGAAGCGCGTGACGTTTTTCGCTTTCTTCCATCCTTCTAAAAGAGCTTTTGTTGAATGGTCAGCGACTAATGACTTTTTATTTACGTTTAAATCCGTTGAACACTTTGCACGCTTCTGTGTGAGGCAGCGTGCCATACTCAACTGATACTTTTGATTCAGCAAAGCGAACGTATGCTGGACGCTCTTTCTGGTAACTTGGCCAGTATAGGTGAAAAGTTCCATCATCGATCTGTGCAATCCTGAAATCTTCATGATTTCCTCAGTCTATTGTGATGAAATGCCCGGCTGTTAAAATTTGAATAATCTACTATTTCCTGCATTGATCTTGCAATATGTCCCGTAAGAGACTTCACACTAACTATTCCAGTAATAATCATTCAGAAATATTTTTTAATGATCACAACAGTTCACTTAAAAGCATAAAAATGTTCACGGTTAGAAAGCCATGGGCAGTCGAAACGTTTAAACAAATGATCACGTGCAATGGCAGGTAACGTAGGAACGAAAAGGGTTAACAGGCTGAAGAGAGCAATGAATTGATTGGTGTGCATAATTTTTTGACCATCTAAATCTTGCATTATTGATTATCATTTACCACGTTTATTGAAAACTGTCAGCACCTTGAATACTCTGATGATCATATTAGGGATAGGTGTATATGTAAAAGTATTTAGACACCTCTACTTTCTTGCCCAAACAAAATCTTAGAAGGTGGAAACAACAGGCCAGATACGCCAGGGGCTATGAATGGCCTGTGATTATTGGCGAGTTCACCTTATGGCGTGTCCATAGCTTTCTAAGGTAGGACGCTATTGGCGCTTTGTTTTTGAAAAAACCAAATTAGGTAAAAATCATACGTACCTGTCGCGTACAAATGCGTTCCAGTGTGCGATTACGTGGTAGCTCATTATTTTGTCTTTGGCAGTGCTGTTAGCTTTGTACACCTTTCTCCAAGGCAAACCAAAGACAAACTCCATTTCGTATCCATGCATGGCGCCCATCCATTCAGGCCATGGGTTCCATTTGGATCGATAGTTGAAATAGAAAACGTAGACTCGCGAATTGTTGCTTGACAAACGGTTAGCCAAATCGATTACTCCGCAGGTGAAATAATAATCGCCTACCATAGCGCTTAGCGCATCTCTGTCGTTTGCTTCTTCTCGTCTATAGTGGGTGATCAATTCGGACCGCTCCTCATCGTTCAAAAGTGGAAAAGACTTTTGCGCCAATCTCATCATTGTATCCGAGTCGATCATGCCATCATGTTTGTAGTTGAACACGTCCGGATCATAAATGGGCAGCCAATAGCTTCCCTCGTTTTCATTGTAGCCTAACAGAATTGGTGCAACCTTAGTTATTCCTTGTCGATAGTTTTGCAATCCTTTCGGTCCGAAGAATAAGTCATTATCGTCAATAACAGGTACAAAGATGAATTGTAGATATTCCAGCATCATGTTTGCCGACTCATTTACAATATCTTCCGGCTTTTGCTTTTTCATGCATGCAACCATTTCGCTATTATTTCCACTGCATCCAAGAGCCGTAGCAAGTGCTCGTGAATATTCTTCTAGCTTGTACTTCCTAACGTTCGCCCAAGGCATAGCCATACTGCCACTATGAACAATGGCCCTTTGAAATAGTGGCCAACTGCCTTCAGCGTGAAGATGTGCCATGACGGAAGCTCCACCAGCGCTCTCGCCCATAAGAGTTACGCTGTTGGGATCTCCTCCGAAATTATTTATGTTGCTTTGTATCCATTGCAAAGCGAGTCGTTGATCTAGTAAGCCAACATTTGGAGGCGCTGAGGAACCCAATGACAAAAAGCCAAATGGTCCAACTCGGTAATTAATCGCTACTATCACTTGGCCAGTCGATGCAGCTAAGAAAGCTCCATTGTATATGTCCAACGAGGGTGAGCCAGTGATGAAACCGCCACCGAATATCCAAACTAACACTGGGGCATTCCGCGCATACGCAGGTGTCCAAATGTTTAGCGTTAAGCAGTCTTCAGTCATTTCTTCTTTGGGGTTCCACATTTCCGTTCCCGAAAACCCTACAGTGGAACGTTCAAATGAAGCAACAAAATTTTTGCCACCTCTACGGCACTTCGCCTTTCTGAGTAGCGCAATTAGGCATAATCGCTAACCTCATATTAATATTTCGCTAAAAGTTACTCTTTACAAAGCCTTACGCTGTCTGACCAAATACTTTGTCTGCTTTAGAGAAAGTCAGCTATTTTTCTCGCTGGTGCAGAAATGTCACATTTACCGTGAAACTGAGCTGGCAAGAATTTTTAGAATGATTTTCCATTTCCGCCAGTTCATTAACTGAGCGTGCTGAACTGGAAAGAAATCATTCTTCGCTCGTTGCATGTTGTAAATTGGAAACGGTTCATTGAGGTGGAAGTTCCTTGCTTTAATGAACTGTTCGTAGTGCATAAATTTTGGTGTATTGTTGTGTAAGGTTTTTCATGTAGCTCATTATGCTTACCTGGAAATGTTGAATCGAGGCTTTGGTAGCATGGTCGAGATAGGTTTGTTGCTTGTTTAACATTTTCGTCATATGGCGCCAACTCGGCAGGGCGAAAACGTTTGTCACCAATTGGAGCCTTGCCATAAGGAATGCCAAGAAATTCATACACTTTTCTGTAGTAGTCACTATTTATTTGGCCTTTGAAAACCCCGGTCGTACTGTTTCTCGTTAAGCTCGAATCACTGGCGGCTGAGTAAGCAAAGAATAATAGCGACATGAGAAGCAGTGACGAGGAAGACATTGATGCACTAATTCCATGATGTGCAGCACAGGCTTATAAGTGCTTCGTATGTATACATTAGAAATTTGACGGTATGTTCGCGTCGCTGTTTCAGAAATGAGGAAAGCGCAGCGCAGTTAACCGCATATGAGCATGCAAAGCATTGTTCTGTTTCAATGCAATTATTTACATAGACTGAGCTCCCAACGAACGTTTGCCAATAAGAATTATTATCTTCAATGGTTTATGCCCATAAAAAAACGTATCCTCTGTGTCGGTTGACTGATAAAACTTTTGTTTGGGAACATGTTTCGTTATTATCTCTAAAAATGGATCGAAGCTTCTTTTGCAGTGGGATAAACGCTTGAAGTTAGTAATCGATTCTAAGGCGAGCCATCACTGAGGTTTGTTTATTTTTCATTCGTTTGAATTTTTCCTTTTGCTTAAATACGAAATTATGCTTCTCAATGGGGTTATTTACAATAGCTTAATGTGTATCATATGTCAAATTAAATAATTAATATGCTTTCATAGGGAAAAGTTGTAAGCGCACACGCAAAGTCAATATGATGCGGAGACCATTCAAGTTTTCATTTTCGGACGGGAAAGGGCGTGTCAGCAATGGTACACTCTGTTTTGTAGCTTTCCTGTCTTGGTTCAGCCCATTGAAAAAAAAAATATTTGTCTTTTCCACTTGTATGGTAGCGAAAATTCGCACATGTCAGCATAGAAGAATTCTTTGGGCTATTCTGTCCTCCCTTTAGCCGTTATTATTCATCCCTCTTTCAAATAATATAACATTTCGCTATAGCGGTGCGTTCATCGATTTTTCCATAAGTTTGTTTACTCTAGGCGACAGTTCCACGTTAGCTAACTACCTTATGCAAATATGACAGGTTCTACCGCTTGAGAAATAGCTTATCTTCTTAATAGTGAAATATGCAATCATTATTGAGACACGTATTTGCCAAACAGAATCCACCCAAGGTTAAAAATGTCCCGCATTCTATAGAATGCACAACGTTTTTGGGCAAAGTACGAAATCTCTGTGTTATTTTAATATGCTGTATACTTTGCCTAGGCATTATATAGAACGCCAAATAATATTTCGGCAAGCTGTGAACCGCATCTTGGCAGTGGAGATTTTTAAGGTATCGTCAATTACGCCCCCGCAAACCTACAGTGGCGACGCCTGCGGGGAAAAGTGTGCTGTTCTGTAGCTACTTTGCAGCTATGCTATCCTTATATTTTGGCCTAAGCGTAGGCTAGGCGAGGACATGACAGCCGGCAACGCTCATTAGGCATTGTACAGAATGCCGAGGAAGTGGCGTTCTATATAGTGTCTAGGCATTATATACGTTACGGGCAATCTATACAGTGCTCAAAATCTTTAGGCAATGCTTGGGAAACTTAACATTTTACACATTTCCCGGGATTTTCCCCTCTCGCGAACAGAAACAGATTTTTTACGTATTCTTTAACAAGCGGTCCATGATTTTGACTGACGCACACTTAATAAACGTTTGCGGTCTTTCAGGCCATGCTGCTGAAGAGCATTGGGCCGAACGCGTCCCTGAGGTGGCGAGGTAGTAAGTCGCGGTGCCGAACCTCAGTGAGTGCTAGGAAGGGCACGTGGGTTCAACGGTAAACGTAATGACAGAGTTGTTCAGGTTTTCATAAATTGTTTCTATGAGCGCAGCACCGGCCGAAACGGTGTTCGCTTGGAGCTGAGGGTACAGCTCAGTGAAGTTTTGCCGCGATGACCTGGGTATGTGTACACGCGCTTTTCTTGGGCTGCATTTTGTATGAGCTTCGTTTCAAGCTGCACCCGGTCAAACAGACACATACGAGTTCTAGTCGCTGAAGTTTTGAGTGGAGTTCCTGTTCCCTCCAGAGGACCGTCGCCAGTACAACAAGGGACGAAAGTAGCTGACCAGCAGTGGGTGATTGGCTGTACTTGCCGGGTGGCTGGCGAGTCCCTTGCTGTACCGGTAGGAAACCGATCAAGCGGCATATTAGGCCTGAGAACACGATGCGGCTGACGAGTGGCGAGGCCACCGTTGTCTGGCTCGCGCGGGTTAAGGCATGTGCAGATGAACCACTCATTAAACGTTGCGGACAGCCCCACATGAGTGCACACACAAAGTGTGGAGTCGATGTGGCCCCAGGCCAAAAGGGGTAACAAGCTACGTTGCGTGCTGATGTGGCGGAGGCGCCTGGCACCCATTGACAGTACCTTCGATAAGATGCTCGATGACATCGCCAGGTCGCATCAGCCGCATTCATAACTCCACTGTTGCGCGGTCGGCTCCGTCGTTATGCCCTTAGGTCTCTTGTTCCGCTGTTTCTTTTTTGTCGATTAAACGTTTTTACATTGAGTTGTCGTTATTCGATGAAATACGTTTAGTACGTTTTACTGTTTGTTATTACTGTTAAATATTATTCTGCAGCGGTCAGCCGATGAAACTGAATGGTCAGTGTGCACGTGTCGAATGTGATCCAGCTACAAAGCAGAACGCCGTAGACCGGTAAGTGTATGCGTAGTATTTTTGATTAAATGGGTTTTGTTGATTAGCTGAGCCAACATTTTAAGCGAAATCATGCAGAGCAGTAACGTTTGCGCGATTTCGTTCTTACGCATGCGCAACGCATTACTGTTCTCCATAGTTTCTCTTAAAATGTTGGTTTATGCTAACGTTGCGTACAAAAACTTTGGAAACGAAGTTGTTGTATGCAAATGTCAAAATTTCAAAGCGACACTATACGTAAAGGTTAGTTTTAAGGTGGATATGCATACAGATCAGTAATGTATAAGTGAATTTTGATTTTATGGTTACAACGTCTACACAAATGTTAAGAAGAATTGCGGAAATTTGGATATTAGGAATATAATGTGTGCAGAATAGTCCAACGCGGCCTGCCGTAATATTTGACCGACAAAAACGTAACTTTTATTGAAATTTTAATTTTATGGATATGACGTGTACACAGTAGTATAGGCATCGCACTGTTCTCCATTTTTGGTTAATGCTTAGGCGGTCTGCGGTAAACTTTTAGCAACAGAGCACTTTATCTGATTTTAGCTCTTGTTTTCATTGGCATTGTTCCTTTCAGAGTCTGCACAACGTCAATTTCAGGGTTTATTAAGTCGTTGCTTTTATACAGAGAGTATTCAGCGTAGCTTTGGCAATAGGTCGCAGAAGGTTTCAACTTTTCCACTTTTCTAAGGCGGACGAAGCTGATTTTACCAAGTGTCACGTTTTGTCTTCATAGTTTCTGAAGTAATGGTTTGTTGGCTTTTCGGATAGCCCCTCCTGGCTGATTAGAATATGAAAATTTTCCATGCCATTGAGAGGCTGATAACTAACCATGTATGGTAGTAAGGCCACCGGAGAGCTTTTCGCAGACCGGATTCAGCAGTGCTTAAGGCATCTGCAACACACGTAAACTGAATATAACGCGTCCTAATTAAGCGCATACCAGAACTCAGATGCTTGAACATGTCACAGCTGTTTCTGAGCGGCTTCAGCTTGAGCATTGTACCATTTTTCCCAAATGAAGCGTACGCACCGTTCTCCTTTGTGTACGCTGGCCAGTGAGCAGCACCAGGCGAGGTGGCAAGTGGTATGCTAAAATACTTTCAGTTTGCCTTTTTGATCCATGTACGCTACCAAAGTCCTAATGCAATTTTTCTATAAGCTTTTTAGTTGCAACTTAAATAATATTTAAAATTCTAACCGGTGATGAGAAGTGCCTCGTCTAGATCAGTGTTAAATTGGAAAGTTCGCAGGTGGCGCTAATGGTCAACTTGTTGGTTAAGTATCCGTTGAAATGCAGTATGGTCATTTTGTTTAGAGAAATTTACGCTATGCTCAGAATCCAACTTTTAAATTTAAGCACTCTCAGACAGATTTAAGTTGATTAATGTTTTCCTTATCCTTATGGAAGTTATCTGCTTAAAATATGCAAAATAAAGCGTCTGTTACCCGTGACGAATGAAAGAGTTCCAGTATTCCATCAGCGTTCTGCTCATCTTGATGTCGTCGTAAAGTGATTCGCCTTTACGGTTCAGGGGACCGCCGAAAATGAACTCGATTTCGTAACCGTGCATAACACCCATCCATTGCGGCCACGGGTTTGATTCTGATCTATAGTTGAAATTAAAAAGATATACAGGAATGTTGTGGCCAGCTAAGCTGTCTGCCAGGTCGAGCACGCCACAGGTGAAATAATAGTCTCCAACCATGGAACTTAACATTTTTCTCACGTCATTTGTTTTGTACATATAATGGCTGATTGCTTGCGATCGCTGTTCCTCAGTTAAGAACGAGAATGTGAGATTGACTAATTCCGTCATCTCTGGCAGAGTAGCAGCAGTTTGCTCGGTAGTAATGTTAAAGAATTGTGTCAGCCACGTGGGCAACCAGAAGCTTCCTTCATCTTCGTTGTAACCCAATAGGACCGAAGTGTTCTTTGTCATGCTGCGCATGAAGTTCTCGTAACCCTTCTTTCCGAAGAAAAGTTCATCATCCAAAACGGGCACGAAGTAGAAGTGCAAAAATGTTGAACTGCGCACCTTCTCCGCTTCGCCAAGTATTTTTGTTGGCGATTGTTCTCTTAGGCAGTCGAGCATTCTACTTTCACTTCCATTACAACCAAGCTGGTGAGCCACCATTATGGAATGCTTTAAAAGGTCGATTTTTTTAACGCTAGCCCATGGTAAATTCATGGAACCACTCTGTACAATTGCATACTTGAACAATGGCCAACTGTCCACTGCGTGAAGGTGAGCCATAACTGAAGCACCGCCGGAACTTTCTCCCATTATGGTCACTTGAGACGGGTCACCTCCAAAACTTGCTATGTTCTCTTGGATCCATTGCAACGCCATGCGCTGATCCAACAAGCCAACATTTGGCGGGGCATCGCTATCGTTTAAGTAGAAGAATCCGAAAATGTTGAGCCGGTAATTTATATTGACTACTACTGTTCCATACAAGGCGGCTAATGTCGATCCATTGTACAAGTACAACGACGGGCTACCGCTAGCGAAGCCACCACCGAATATCCAAACCAGCACCGGCGAGTTGTGCGCATTTACGGGAGTCCAAATGTTCAGCGTGAGGCAACTTTCTGTCATGCCATCTTCCGGGTTCCACATTTCGGTCCCTTCGAACCCTGAAAAACGATTGTCTACGCTGAGTTAAGGCATGTAATATGATTTTCGAAAACGACCCATGTCTGCAATTATTTTTGACGATCGTTGCACGAGAAGTGCAGTGAGGCTAAAATGCTAGTCTGTACGCGCCAGCACAATACCTTAGCCTCTTTTCAGTCTTCATCAAAATGTTCAGTTGAATTTATTAGAACGTAAAGCAATGCTTTTCAACGTTCTTGATTTTCAAGGTTGCTTTTAATTGTCTACAGTATAAAAGAAGAACGTAGAATGGCAGAGTGAAGAAGCAATAAGTCTTCACGGTTGCAAGAATGCTTAAATGAATCAAAACTGAAGTTATCATCAAGTGGGGACGAAAGCTTTTGAACTGTCGCCTACTACTGCATTAGTTGTGTGGCAAATGGTCGGCTTGAGCAGCATAACGACCTCGTGAGGTGGATTTCTGTTCATGGGCGTAAACTTAAGAAAAGCTGTTGGCTTCTGTGTGCATTTTGGGTCATCGGAAAGCAAAAGCTTCATCGTAGCCATTTCTCCAACCTATCAGTATGTAACCAGAAGGTAACTCAAAATATGAAACTCCCGTTGTGAAAAAGACATTGTTTCTTAAATTGCGAAAATTCGCCGGCTTTTTGGCATGCGCTGTTTAACTGCATTATCACAAGTGAATTCTTTGCCATGTCGTAAGACGCGTTACAGGGCAACGCAAAAGTTTAAGCAGTTCTTTTAGCGACTAATACAGATGTGCTTTACATGTTTTTCCACCCAGCCATGAATAGCATCTGCCATTCCACATTTTTCCGAAAGATATTTGAAGCTTATACTATTAATAGTTGTTTCAGGGAAAAGTTATTGCAGCTCTCAATCAATCAAAAGAATTCTTCATTTTTCATTCGGGAGAGAATTTGACTATTTGGCTTTAGGAATAATGCCTACAGACATGATAGTTGAGGTACTTTAAAGCTGTGTTCTCTCTGGTGGCAACAGTTTAGTCACACGTTGTCCCGCCCTTCTACGGCCACTTGCGATTCAGGCAAATAGATGAGGCGCTGAGGGTGCCGTTGTCGTTCATTATTAGCTTTTAATGGATTGCACGTGCTCAATTCTGAAAGCTACGTGAATGTTCTTGACAAAGAGTTTCCTTTCATCGATTTCACTTGTCTGAACAGGAGAACTCCTCATAAACGGCAGAACCCTGTACTAAGGTTGGCAGAGGGACAAAAAGAGAAAGATTTATGAGAACGTTCCTTAAAGAACAATATCATTTCTGGCCAGACCGCATTGCTGATTAGAACCGAAGGGTTCGTTGGTGCAAACGTGAGCTACAGTTGACTCGTAGTACAAACTGATTATAAACTTTTGTACAGAAGAACTTCGCAACTCTATTTTGCTGTTTCTATTCTACCAATGCATCATTCGTCGCCAATAAGGCAGAGCTGAAGCAACATTTGTGCCATGCTCCCCTTGAAAGCAGCATAAATCCATTATCCTAATGCATTTTCAAATGTCCCACTGAGATTTGACGCTACAGATGCTGTCCTGTAGATGTTGTCATTTTCCGATGATTGATTTTTCGACACGGAACATGGAAGACCGAAAATTAAATATCAAAGTAGTCATGCTTTGTTAGTAACAGCAGGTATGAACTGTCGAACTTGCATAGCTGCATTCACGCATGCTCATTTGCAGTCTGCTTTCTTTCACGCAATTTAATCCGTCATATAAGCGGATTTCCTTAGTGAAGAATGGTTGAGTCGTGTTTAGCTTAAAAACCAACGTAGCGGAAAAATCAGTGATTGCCCACGTTGTCCTAGTCTACACGCCAGACGCATACAGGTGATAGCACAACGTACGCAAGTGTTAAACGTCCATTTATCATAGCTACTAGGACGCTGTGAAAAATTGTCGATTCAATGCTTGTGCTAATCGGTCTGTGGAGCGGAAATAAGAAGCTCTTCTCTATGCAGAGAGGGTGGCTTATAACACTTAAGATTCGTCAGGTCAGTTTAGGGCAGCCAATGTGCCTCTATCAATATTGAGTGGGTTTTAAGGGTGCTCAAACGTAAATGAGCTAGGAAATTAGCTTAGGCATTTTACAATAGTCCCATGGCTGTCAGGTACTGCAGGAGAAGAATAGTTCTGAAAGCCACGTCAGTGTAATGCAGTGAGGTGTGTTTTCCGGCAACTATTGGCACGTTGCTCTCACTGCTGGGCGCCAAGCGTACAGATGGCACCTGTTCATCTGTCCAAATAATTGTGCAAGTTTTTAATGAAAGCTGTCAATGAAAATCTTTCTTTCTGCTTGTATGAACAGCGAAAGAAACGCTATCCGCCGGTATGGTTCGTTTAACGAGATGAATCGACAAAGCAAGAAGATGTTAACACAAAATGGGACAATTTCAGAAATAAGCGTCTAGCTGTTATTGTGATAGAAGATCTCGTACTATTCAAATTGTAGTTTTATTTATTGGGCAGTCAGCATAGCGTGCAACAATAAATAGACCAAAGTGTTAGCCTAATTTTTACGAAGGAACATTATTTTTCTTCCTTTCAGGCTGATGCATTGTTACAGCAGGTAAGATCAATTCTCAATAGGAGTCGTTTGAAAGCGAAAAGAGACTCACCGGGATAGGTCTTGTCCATTAACTGGTAGCAAGCTTGGGCCAGACGATCAGCCTGGATAATGCCATTGCTGTAGGGCGCTGGTTGCGGAGGCCGAAATCGGTTGGCACCAACCGGTGGCCGACCATACGTGACGTTAAGGAATGCGTATACCCGTTGATTACCCATGTCAATAACTTTTCCCTTGTACCATCCGCTGGTCGTGTTTACTACAATGCTGCCCCCTTCTGCGTGAAATTTGGAAACCGAAAATAGGACGGCATAAAGCAAACTGACGGCCATCATCAAAATACTACGTCAAAGCAAAATTGTAGACGCACACCAAATTGTGTGCAACTTGTAATAGACGCTTGGAAATAAGCGAGCTGTTCTCTGCAACTAGGTACGATATCAATGGCGTAGTTCCACATGTTGGCTGCTAATTGAACAGTCCACTCCATGATTGTTCTTCAAGTTTGGCTTTTTTCGTAGATACATTTTCCTTATGAAAGCATAAGCAATGGGTAGCACGTTAGCATCACTGAAATGAAACTCTGTTGAGCATTTGGATGATTAAAGGCAATGGATTAACTGCTAAGCGCGCACCGTGTTTTGCACACATGATTTTCTTAGCTACTCTGCTGATCTGTCACGTCTTATTTAATTTTCTGACATCGCATTTATTAGATGGCGGGTAAGCGCTGGTTTTAAAATGGCCGTAATGGTACTAAGGGCTTAGTCTGCTTCTGCAGTCGATTTAGTTTGTAGTGTTTCAACAGCGATTGACTTTGTCAGAGGAAAATGGCTATCCGCAAAACCTTCTAATGCGTTCTGTACTAATCTCAGCTTACTCGCAATCGTCCAGCAAGGCAACGAAATGTTCACGTAAATGCCTAATGATGGCCATTTGCTTCGACCCTTCGGAGAACCTTATCCTCTCACTGCAATCGACTTGCTGCTTCTCTCTGTTAAACGATAATCATTGAAGATTCTAAAGCGGGAAGATGCCGCCACCCATTTCCTTGTTCCCCACGTGAGAAAGCTGGTCAGTGGAACTATTTATTACTAGCTGTGAAGTTGGCATCCACAGCTGGAAAGAAATTGCACATGGTCGCGTATAAGGCACTAAAAAGGTTGTTGCAGAATTAATAAATTAACTAATTAAGGAAAACCTTTAAGAATTTGTGCTATAGAGGAATAAAACACCTTTACCATGAAAAGGCAGTAGAGTGAGCCAACGTATTGGTCACGAACAGCTTATGGAAGTGAAATTCCATCTTGGAAACCGCATCGCTTGCCAAAGCCTATTAGATATACATATTGGCCTAGTCTTTCTTTACCGTACACGCTGATCAAACTAGTGTTAACAAATTTCACATGTACGCACCGTATTAGTCTTCCATATAGGAAGGTTTACAATTTCAGTCTAAATAACGCATTTTGCAAGTAGTGTTGTAGCGTCGTCATGGCAGTAAGGACAGAAAGTTGATCTGACATCCTTGCTGTTTCTTTCAATCGCTGCTGAGAAAGTAGTAGGCGTTTAGGAAAGAGCTGTTGAATATGTATGAGCAGTGATAGCAGCAGAGTATATGCGAATTGGTAATGGTGAAGCTTTTCGGGATGCGTCTGCTCCCGCTGCCTACCGGAATAGACGCACCCCGAAAGCTTGGCCGTTATGAATCCGCAAATAGAACGAGTCAGACATGACGTAACTGTTCAGAAATGGAAACTTGCAAGCCCGTTACAAAGCATACTGCTATGTTTAATCGACAGAGTATATTGAGTAAATAGAGGATTACTTGATCGTTAGCAACAATGACTATGATTGAATATCAGGTGTATTCCACAGGCATTTTTAGTGTTAGTATGGCGCAAGCGGTTCCAAAACACTTTGTGTAAACGTAAAGAAAAGGAATATTCTAGAAGCTTTACTTACTAAGCTGAAGACCAGGGAAGGTTGCGCTTTGCAAAGTCTCAAATGCTGCTCGACATTATATAAGTGAACATTCAGTTTAGCCTATCATTTCCGACGTGTTACGTGCTCTGCTCGAATTGGCTGATACTGTTCTGCATCTGCCTTCTGAGCGCGAAATGTTCGCCTGAAGGAACTGAACGCGCTGGAATAAAGTTGTTGGGCGGAAATAAGTAATCATAAAGCACCATTTTCCGACGTTTCGAAACAAGTGGGCATTAGTTCCTCTTGAATGGCTTGTTGATGGAAACGAATGATTGCAGATGTGATTAGTCATTGTCAACAGCCGACAAACGTGACCCTGCCGAGCTGCGTAAGGATAACATTGTCCGACTAGTCGGTCTTTCAAGAAACTGACTCGCAGCTACCGCCGCCGGGGTGCGAAAATTCTAGCCAACCGATTGATCATTTTTGACGTTAGATTAATTCCCTCTGACAGCATAGTAGTTAACCATTAATAAACCCTAAATCGTTGTTAATAAGAAGGGACTTTTGAAATTTTATTAATACAATAAGAAATTTCAACGCGGATTTTCTTTTTTTCCCTTATCTGAATCACTTTTAAAGTGTCGGTAAGGCAATTTCAGTTTTCCTGCCGACAATGGCAAAGCCAATTGCTTGTCAGCGCTTTCTAACCTTCAGCAAAGCAGGTAAGAGACACAGTCGTCACTTGTAATAAAAGGGTCATATGCAAATAGGGTAAAATAGTTGTTCAAGACAAGAGCTTAAATCGAAAAGGTAAATTTCAGAACTGTCTGCTTCGCTTTTCGGCTGAAGTGACCGTTGGCGTAGTGCAGGTAGGTCTGAAAGCCTAACTTAGCCAGGCTAACTGAAAGCCAATAGAAGCGGCGGTCATAACTGAAGCAGTAAGCCCAAAGCGCGTAGCATGTTAGCTAAAATCCTCTACTGACAGTCGCCAATGCAAAGTTATTAATGCATAGATATGCCGCATCATAAGGCGAGTAACAAACTTGCCTTCGCTGTGGAAAGCGCAGTTGACAAATTCTAAGAAAAACATTTAAAATTACGCTGAATACATAGGATTAATTCAAGTTAGTTGAAGTGTTGTTATGCATGATGACTGTCGTCGCCTTAAAGCACCCTCTCTGTGTCTGTATCCTTTCTTGCGTTATTCCCATTTGACAAGAGGCGGTGTCAGACATGCAGCTGCCAACTATGGCGCTAAGTGCCGCATTAAGATATAGATAGGCACTATTATCAGTTGAACATTTTTCCTTCAACGCTCGCGGTTATAGTTGTTTCTTGTTGGCGGCTAAACTAGCAATCCTAAGAAGAAATTAAATTTACCAGCTCAAAGCTTCTGCTGAGATGGCAACACACACACACACACACACACTCTGGTGGTTAACCTATTTTAATGATAGAGTTGTTGTAGCTTCTGACTTGTGCAACATTACGTAGATTTTAGCAAGGTTTTGAATGCGTAGTTCTTCGTAGCGGGTTTGTAAGTTAACGGATAATTTTAGCATGGTTGTCTAAGCTGAAAGTTGTGATTTCAGTTGAGAGGATTGGAACGTTGGCTGTTCAGCGTCTTAGCCATTTTTACGCGAGCTAAATTTGCTGAATTTGAAGCGCAAGGAAATCACGGCGAGTATATGTCTACTCGTTTTTAACGTACTCAGTTCGCTAACGCTTCGTTGAATTCTTTGACATAGTCTTCTGCTATTTATGTCCGCCATGAGCCCAGTTTTTTTTTCGCTGAAAATTTGGCCACGCTAAACATGTTACGTTTTGAATTGTATGAGCAACACTAAGCCAACGTTATCCTTTCAAGCTGCGTTATATCTGAGTTAACAGTATATCACTCAGAGCTTAAAGTGAGCAATGAATTGAACTGTATACCGCGTTATATTAGTAGTTATCTCTATTCGTCTATCCAATTAGGTATGTGCTTTTACGCATATGTGCAGAAAGAGAGAAAAAAGAAAATAATTGCAGAGGGGCTTTGAAATGTAATGCAGAAAACTATACGGAGTGAAATTATTAATAGTAGTAGCTTCGTGAAGAAAGTCTTACCTGCCGAACCAGTAGTTCTCGAGGAGTCAAAGAGGTCTTATATGGGCAATGATCAAGTCTAGATAAGCACCTGGGACAATCGACAGCACAACCGGCGTGTGCAACTGTTTGAGTAAAGCTTTTCCTCTACCACTGAAAGGTCTGAAGAGATACTGTTGAAGGACAACCATTGACTAGACATTTTAATTTTCAGTGGCGCAGTCGGAATGAAATTCCGTCGTTAAATCAGAGCCCTTTGTGTAAGAACATGAAATATGAATAGTTAATAAGCGCTTGTAAGATGTATTGCTTCTTAAAATAGAATTTATAAACTATCTTCACATGAGGTGTCCTCAGTCGTGCTAATTTACTTGCGTTGTTTCGAAGTTCTGCCTTCTGCTAATTACTAACGTTAATAGATGCGGCGTGAAGTTGGAATGCGCCTCGCCAATTTAGCTGAACCTAACGTTCCAATGCCTTACGCAAACAGAACTTGTGTTGTTCTGTTTGAAAGGTAAAGTAGTCAAATAGCTCCTAACTAATCACGGCTTGAACAGACCCTGTATGCTTGCAAAACGCTCCGGCTTGCTCTGGCAAAGGTGTGCTCTAGTTTATGTTAGTAAAACGCGGGGTTTGATTTTTCTGTCAGCCGTTTTGCCGTTTCGTTTTAGCATTTTTGAAATTCCAAATTGCCAATCAATTTTTCGCAACCAATAGCTCAGAGCCTAATGCTACAAATGAGTGTCGTTATGTTTCGTGCTAAGAATTCACGTTAAGCACCTTTCTGTGAATAAGAGATGTGGTAATGGATATCTCGATTTCCTTCAAGAATTATGGGCTAGGAAATATCCGGCGCTCTTGAGAAATGGCGAAGTCAACAAGCATCTGTAAGACGAAGTGGCCTCTGCGACAGCTTCGGCAGCGTTGACAGAAGCAGATTCTCAGCGCGCTGCTTTAAGCAAGCGGAAGTGCTATTTTCGGATAGACAGGAATTCTCCTGTCATCGCGGCAAGCACGCATACAAAAGTAATGATAGTTTTAGTTCCTTGTCGTAAATCTGTTCAGGTCTGTTCACAGCGAAGTTCGTTTGCTAAGCGCGCGAAGACACAAATAGCTGTTCAATTCTTCATAGTTCAGTTTTGCAATTAAGGTTTGGTACTCACGCTTATATTAGACCGAAAATTATTAGTCATAACGGTCATCAGGGTATCTGTTTAAGTTTTCCTACGTGGATACGGAAATTTCGCTGATCATGACCAGGTGTACGTACACCTATGCCTTCCTGAACATGACTAGAATATTAGAAGTTACTTTAACGGTTTACTATGACGTACTGCCTTTAATCGATGCTGCTGCAAATT
This sequence comes from Trichuris suis, assembly GCA_000797535.1. Taxonomy (NCBI): domain Eukaryota; kingdom Metazoa; phylum Nematoda; class Enoplea; order Trichinellida; family Trichuridae; genus Trichuris; species Trichuris suis. Next base: position 84,389 of record KN538445.1, read on the forward strand.
CCGAATCTCAGAAACCTGAACCCATTCAAAATTTCGAATTTTCGGGATTTCGGCACCCCTCAGCAGTTCGAACCGTACGAGGCTTCGGTTCATTAGTGAACTCGACCCATTCAGCATTTTTCATCAAGTCAGTGTTCAGTCCTTTCTGAAATTTTGCCTATTCGAACTTTCTACTTATTCAGCGTGTCGACCTATTTCCAGATTTTGGCCTTCGGCACTTCTGCCTTTCGAGACTTTGGTTCAGGATCTCAAGCTTTGTGGACTTTCCACTTTCAGCTCCGTAATCCTAAGTGGACTCAAATGAATGGGTCTTTAAAATTGCACACAACCCTTTGTTAAGGATAATTCTTTGCTATTTTTGCTAGAAATAGTGTTTCGGTATTTTGAAATTCGGGATTTTGTTTTGACTGCATTTGCGGCGATGCTCCCTGTTCAGCTATTAGGAAGCTTTTATCTCAACTTAGCTGTCAGAGCGAATCGTGCCTTGTCATCAGCTTCTGACACAAATACGGCCGTCAAAGTACAGGCAGCGATATGCAGACACGCCTTTTAAAGTGGCCTACACGAGTTTAAACGGAAAATCGATCTTACATGGAAATGTTTTTGCAAACGAACACAATGCTAATAGGAAGAAGTGAAATCAAATGAGGACAAGATAAACTGAAATGAAATGATAAAAACAAATATCTGAAACAGGAGCATAGTCGCAGGGTGGCTGAGTACGAATGAGTCCATGTAATTTCATTGTGTACATGATATGACTGTATTAAGCTGTTATGTGTAGAAGCTCTCGGTGCACTGATCATGGATCAGGAAAGATCCGAAAACTTTGCAGTAATAAAAAGCTTCTACACAAAAGGGCTTAATATAGCCGTATAATACACACAATGAAATAAGAACGCTAGAAAATGCCGTCCTGAAGTTAGGAATAGGAAGAGAAATAATAAAATAAAACGTAAAACAAAATTCTGAACGAAATGATAAAACGTGTAAGGGAATAATGGCACTCATTTTGATTTGATAAATTCGGGATTTTAAAATAGACCCTTTCTTTTACTAATGCCCACTACACTTTGTACCTTAAAGCTGAGCAACGCATAATAACAGGAAGCGGCTCTGTGTTGCGGTAAAAGGGCGCCTTAGTGACCCTTTCGTAGGACAGCTGCCTGTTCAGCGATAAGAGGGAAGTGAAACTGAGTAGCTGGAATTGCTGTCGAGCTGTTACTGTCAGAAAGCTGCTGAGCAATAATCTTCCGACTCAGCGGACGCGTTGTTAAGCTGTACTACTTTTTCTATGACTTAGAATCTTTACCCGATTGAAGCAAAGGGGTTAATGGTACCTCGTTGGTTATACTGACTCTTGATGACATGTCTTTGTTAACTGGAAACAGCATCTTCCTTCTTGCTCGTGTTGTTTAACTGTTTATAAAAAAAACAAATCACTAAGCAAATGATAAAATAGTTAGGCCTCCGGTCTCCTTTCCGATTTTCAGCGAAGTCAAAGTCTTAGCAATTATACAACTGAGCGACCTATTTATCGAGCATCACAGGAAGGCTTCCTACTTGTGAAATAATCACTCAGCGTGTAGTTCTTAGAGGAGCATTTCCAACGTGTAAACACCAAATCATACGCACCGTTCAGGTTGCTTACCGAAGGGGTGCTTCAATCAAAAATGTGGGCAAAACAGCTGCTTTTGTGAACTGGAAGATTCCCACCAACCACAGTGCCATTAGTAACTACGTTGAGTTGAAAGGAGCAACAAAGCCAGAACTTGCAAAGTTACACAACTTTGCAAGTAGTCCAAGTCTTGAAGGCGGGAAAAATAGAAATAAACCATCAGTCGATTGTGCGAGCGCCCGTTTTCTTCCAACGGCATTTAGCTTGCTAGGCGAGTTAGCGAGATCCCGCGTTCAAGCGCCCATTGGAACCATTAGTAGTTTAAAATGTCGCAGGACCGCAAAAACTTTCCCTCTCGTCGAATGCAGTATCAATGCAGCCATCTACGTCAGAACAAAAAAAGTTTACTGTGCAAATGAACTGAAACAATATACAAATTTATCGCGGTTTCCAGTTGGTCCATCGCACAGGACTCGTAACGGGAATACCCTTAAGCAAAACTGTTTAACGTAAGCAAACTTTTCTTGCGTCTTCAGCTTAGCAAAAGATGCGCACAGGCCACTAAGCCAATCAGCACTACTGAAGCGGTATGAGTCAACGCAGAGTCATTCATCCCCTGTGGCACTGTCGGTTTTCTTGGTGAGTTATTCATGCTGCTTTTCGAACTCGGCCTTACTGTGGTAGTCGAGGGCAGCAACGTTCTTTTCACCTCCACAGCTGCAGATGTCCTCGGCTCAGTAACTTCAGTGGACTCATATGAGGTGGTACTAAGCACGAGAGGAGTAGTAGTCTGTACGGTAGACGAAGGAGTGGTTATCTCTTCCGTTGCTTCTCCATCGTCGTCGAAGCCTAGCAGATTATCCCGTATCAGCAGGTCGGTTACCATAATTGGCAACTTGGGAACCTTGGACCAGTCAGGCTCCTCTTTGCAATCGTCAAACATGGCGCACATTTGGAATTCATAAAAGGATCCTTTGATTTTGGCAAATGGATACAAATTGATGCTGCTCGAAGTTCGCTCAACAGTACTTGTGGTTATATTGAACTCGGCTACAGGATGGTTATTCCAAGCATAGTCGACCTCGGCTGTTCTGACTACTTGTTTCTTGATTGGCTGTCGGTTGTTGTTAGAAAAGCTCCAGCTAACTGTAACGTACGGTTTGAAGGCGCTTTCTTTGTCACCCTTCTGCGTAACCGTGTCCACAGTCGGGAGGCAGTCCATGTTGCACTCTGCCGTGACGGGATGTTTTATTGGGCACGACAGCCCCTTTACTGATTCGCAGGATATGTCCAAAGGTTGGCTATGATCAAAGTCAGTGCGATAAAGCTGCAAACAACTGTCCGCGTGTTCGTATACCCTCTTGTTCAGGTACACTCTAAGCGCGCAGCGATGTTTTAAGTAATCTGCAGAGAAGGAAAATTCTCCAGTTTTTGGGTCCACTTGAGGCTCTAGAATCCATTCATGAAACACTACCTCGCATGAAGAGGATTGTATAGTGGGAAATACGGATACGGTTTCCATGTCCGTTTCTACGGCTGGAGTGTACGCAAGCTTGCCTGTTACTAGTCCGCTGTCAGTATCGAAGTTTAGGTCTTTGACGATGACAGAAAACTTTTGCTTCCACACCTGTGGCGACGGACCTAAGCGAACCAGTTCCGCTTCGTTTAAAGTGTCCGACGGGTCGTACCATAGCACCTTGAACTCTTTTTCCCGACAAAGTTCGTGCCGAAGCAGCACAAAGCGGGACACCTTTTTCGTGTCCTCCTCATCCACTAGTAGCGGTTGCCAATGGTCATACTCCTCAACCAATGGTGTCGCGGAATCGCTTGTGTTGTGGTAGTAGATTTCTCGAGTCGATATTTCCTTAATCTTCTTCAAACGATGACGTTGATTCCAAAATATTTCCACCATGCGAGGATCCTCAGCATCCATTTGAAAAAGTAGCGGCGGCTCTCCATTGCTTTTCTTCATTTTGTCTCCCGTAGCCCCTCTGGCCGTATTCACGGCCAGACTGAGAGCTATCAAACGGAGCGCTATTAATAGCATTAGCAAACGGCGCCTGAAAGTACGATTTGGTAAGAATCTATTTAAACGCAAACGCGTCAGTCAGCGTGCATCGCTGACTGCTAAGCAAAACAGTATGAAACGGTAGATCATGAGAAAGAGTTCATCGGTGCTTATTTCCGCAGGTTTCTCTAGCAAGGAAAACTAGTCTTTGCCCAAGAAAAACTTGGAAACGTTCACTTGCGGCCGTGATGTCACCTAAGTTAGAGATGGTATAACGAAGAAATCCATTGTTTTCAACATACTGAACGCTCCACCGAAAGTTATGCGATAGATCGTGTCGTTTTCGTGTGAAAACTAAGCTGGCCTATCTGTTCAACTCCATGTTCTGATTCATCCCATTTGCGCATTATCACTTTCCTTATATACGTCACAAAATTTTGTGAACAAGGCCTACAGTATGGTGGGTACTTTTTACCAAGCGAAGTAGGGCCTAGATAGATGGAATTGGTAATTATGCAGACATTCTTGAACAGGGAATTTCTAATTCATCACTCCAACTGGTTGCGCACGAATTCCAAAGTTGAAACGATAGGAGCAAGATGCTCTTAATTCTCTCAAGCAGCGAAAGGGAAATCGGGATGACAATAAGCAGCAAGTTGATCATAAAATGCAAATGAGTAACAGCATTGCGCCAACAGATTCATAAGGGGGTCTGCAAATCTTGCAAGGAAATACCTTCGGCCTAACAGTGCTGAGCCACTTGCTGTGCTTAGCGAAGGAATGAATGAAATGATTCTACCTTTCCAGGTTCTCGATAAAGAGAATTATTCCTCTTTTAAAGCAGTACATTTGGAGAAAAAAGAATTCATTCAGTGCAGAAGGAGTTGATCAATCAGAATAAACGCGCCAACGATGACAGCTACGCATAGCCCTATTTGAAGCGCAACCTATTTAACTTTTTATATTATTCATTCAACCCAGGTCCCACTTAGTACCTCACACTAATCGAATAACTAATGTTCTCTGCGTAGGTGTGTAGAAGTAGTTTGCCCGTTGAAGGAGTAAGCAAAGTTTTCTGAATCCAATGGTTTTGCATTGCTTGGATAACACGGAAAACGACTAGTATAGCCTCAAAGCAAATCATGCTCTGCGATCCTAAATGCAAACCTGGAAGCAAATGAATGGACGAAATGGTTGGCTGAACTCTTTCCACTTTTAAGGAAGCACCTGTGGTGACGGGTGGGCCTCTACATTCAGATGCAAATGAGGAAATAGAGCCACGCTGTTCTTGTGAACGCCTTTTCACGTCTGACTGTTGAGACCATAATGAAACGATACCTTATGCTCACATGAAGTGTTTACCTGGTGCACCTGCTGCAGAGTTGGAAAATCCCAAGGGGACGTGACAGACTTGAGTAGTAATAGCCGATTGAAATGAGCAGACTAACTAAGCAGTGTGATTTTAACTTGGCTAGTGTTCGTTTGATAGTTATAACTAACCGACTTTGAATCACTACAGGATCCTGTTTTTCACTTACCCAAGTTCACGTCAGCAAACGCTGTCTCCTTAGGTGCACGCTGTTCTGGGTCACATAATGAAAACAGCTTTTGGCACCAGGGCCCAATGACAGAGTTGTGGAAGTTTGACATGCGTTCTAGATTGCAGTGTCGATCGTTAGTTGTGACCTTGATGCAACTACAAAAGTGACCGTCCCCTTGAATGCTGGCCGTTTTGTCAGCTTGTAGGCATTCGGCGACATACACCGGTAGCTTTAAGGACAAGTTTTTAATTGCATTCGTTTCTGACAAAGCAGCTGCCCAATAGGGGCTAGTCGTCATCGTAGCTTATGCATATCATTATTTTCTTAGGCGGAGAGGCGTTTTTTGCTGCTTCGAAAAAATTTTGAGCGCATTACCAATCGGAGCTAAGCTGACGAATGAACTTTGTCATTTCAGTTTGAAATTGCAGCCCCATCCGAATTAAGTGATAATCATGAGAACTCCTTCGTTGCTGCCTTTTCTCACTAGGAGCGGTCCTGTTTTTCTTCCGACCAGAATTTATCATAGTATTTCGCGAGCATATACTTCAACTGGCTTGGAACAGTTTCTTTCCTTTGGCAAATAGTTGAGAGATTTGGTCTGGCGCTGCCCGGTAAGCGAAAAAATCGTTCCCATTTGGTTTTGTTACGTCAGCCGACCTTTGGCACGTAAATCTTGCAAGACCGTATGTTTTTGCAATAACTTCAAATGACGAAGAGCCGGACGGTTTTTTAAAAAATACGAATCCATCCAATTCCTTTTGGCTTTTGCCACTGGACAAAACTGGTCAGAGCGGTTTGGTTGGAAACGGGGAAAATAATGGGCTTACTAATGCCACCTTAACTGCAATGTATTCGTTGCTGTTTGTCGGTTGCCCCATAGATTTGTAAGCGACCACGGGCACCGTAAATTAGTGCCACCGTGAAAACAAAGTAGAACGAAGCGAACAGTCAGTTTTGCTTCGCCAAAATAGAGAACTCTTTACGATCTTTAAAATATGCGGTGACGAATATTCAAAACAGCAATTAACGACTTAAGGCTTTTTCCCGCAATGTCCATTTAGCGCAAGAGGGAGCAGCGGCAAAAGAAAATTGGCTCGTTCTAAGTTCAAAATCATTTTGATAATGTGTTTATGTGAATAGCAGCTTTAGTTTTTGTTGTGCTTTTTTATTTAGAAAGGATTTATTGTTTAAACAATAATCCGAAGGCAGAAGTAGGTAAGTGCGGCGTAGCAGATGGCAATCCATTGTATGGGAAATGATGATCAAGGTAAGAAGGTCGTTCGCTGTCTTGCCATCTGTCTCCCTGACCTTCGTGATGACAATGCGTTTGTTTCCAAAGTTGGTTTTGTCTTTTGGGAACACATCGCTTCCTTTCCAAGCAATTGGCATACGGTGATGCTAATGTGATTGAATGGAAAACTAGTGTGGCTCATTGTCGGCTCAGCATGGCATATTTTGATTGTACCACCGCAATCGTTCCTTTGAACATATTGCAAGTTGACGACAGAACATCAGCGCTTAGACAATGAATGACCTTCACTGCGCAGTTCATCTGCCACGTAGCATCGCCAGTTTTAAACAATAAAACTCGCCTTGCGGCAACATAATTTCAACTTATAGTCTTTGGGTCATTCTTATTTCTCGGCAGAAAAGGGCACCCTGTTGTTTCTTACATTTTTTGCTCGCCATTTCCCCTTTTTACAAATAGCCTTCGAAAGAGGGGAAGAACAATTCGCTGGCCAATGATGTTCATGCATGTTTTTTCAATATTTCCCACTTTTGCCGAAAACTGAGGTCATTTCGAATGGAGCCGTAAATCTTCATTGTTATATACGGCTTTGCCCGGTTAAAAGTGTTTAAAAGGGCTCATTTAAAAAAACACACTGGGGCAAAGCCTTCTAAGGAAATTTGTCGCCCATCCGCAAGATGGATAAAAAATTGTGGCCTCATACATTTGACTTTGCTCGCATCAGTCGTCTCGATTGAATTGTCACTTCCACAGCGTCTCAAGGCATGTGCCCTTCATGCATGTTGAACTAATTGTCCTCATCTCCTGTAGTACTTAATCATCATAGTTCTGCTACTGTGACAGTTATTGGAAAAGGTCGACATAAGCTTGAGTGCTATTAAGAAAAGGTTTGTGGCGTGGCAAAATACTGATGTTGTTTAACGACATCTTTTTGCGTTAGACTGTTGAGCACATCATATGGGCAGAAGTTGGGGCGACAGTAAGAAAAATAATTCTTTTGTTAGAGACAAAACAGCCGAATGGAACTAATAGGAAATTCTTACGTATCAGAACACGCAGGTGTATATTGGCTGTAAGAACGCAATAAAAATGCAACATCGGTGTGGGTGCCAAATCGGTTCGTCACTGCAGGTCACGTGACCGCATTTTTCAAATTACTCAGCGATGAGTAGAACTTTCTTCAGGCAGTCATAACGCGTTTATTGAAGATAGGAAGTGCTCAGCAGTTTGGTGACTAAGCGCCTAAGAAAAACGTAGCGCATATGGCTGAATGAAAACGTAAGCTGTAGGCGTATGCCCGAAAATTTAACTTCTACCAACGGGATAGCCTATTGGTTCGGCGGAGAAATAATGGACAACAGTTCTCATTGCAAAGATAGGTACGGTGCTTCCGGAACTGACTTGATTTGCTGCAATGTTTTCGCCAGCTATAAACAACAACTTGTTGTCAGCGTTTAGTCAACATGCAAATAAGAACAAGTAAGAAAAGAAGGTTGCATTTTAAAGCCTGTAATTTTCTGTAGAGCTTAGTGACCGGTTCAATATTCTTCACTAAACTTTACTCGCCGATGGGGCACATAGTCGCTTGAAACTGCTTTAGTGCCACGTGAGCTCGTTCAACAAAACTTTCCTATTGCTGTCTCACTCTGTTAATGAGTTTTATTTGCTCCGTCTATTTCAGCAGTGACGTGCAGAATGAGAGACGAAGAACGAAGCGAACTATTACTATGCTAAAAATGTGGCTTCACGATGTGATTCCCAAAAATCTCATTTCGTGAAGCTTTGATTAACGTTACCTTCAGGACAAGTTGTGCCATAAAAGTTGTGTTGTAAAAATTTGAGCAATCGAAAGGAAGGGGTTGCCCGCTTAAAAAGGAATGAGGACTTAAGTCTTTTGAGATGCGCTTTACGCATATATTTTAGCCAACAGAGTGACTGCAAGAAAAGCGAATTCAGTTCTCAAAATGACCATGTTAAAAGGAGTGCAGCTGAAGCATACTCTTTCTATGTTTAACAAAATGACTAGCTAAATTATTGTGTTAGTGCAACTTGAAGTAGACTCTGACCTGCCTTTGTAAGCATTTGAATTGGCAGTGGCAAAAGAGGTCTACTGTTAAAGCCCTATTTGCTCTAAGCCCTTTTTAGCTAATGTGTTCTAAAAATCCTGAAAGCCTTTCCCTCCTGTAGTAATGTTTTGAAAATAGAACGTTCTTTAAGAGCCGAAAGAGATTCCGTAGTTTTTTATTTTACGGATGGATCCGCTTTTAATTTATCAAAACTCACGAAGCTTACTGAATAAAAGTTGTCGTGAGTTTTGATTAATTCAAAACGGATCTATCTGTAATATAAGAAACTACAAAACCGTGGTAACACTATTGATTGCTGAATATTTTTTTTACAGCGTTGACGCTTTTCGATTGTTTGTTCAGGTAGCAAGAAACGCTGGTACTATCACTTGAAGACGGGAACACACTGGTTAACAGACGTATGTATAGCCGCTTCGCGTCTAAGTTTTTGGGTATGCTTAAAGGTCAAAAAGTTTGGTCACGAAGACTAACATGGACGTAAAGTACTGCGATTTCAGAGCGTGATATTAAAAACTCGCATTGAAAGAAAGCATCTAACATGAAGCTGAATGCCTGCGGTAACTTGTTTATATTAAGCAGGTCTAGTTTCATGCTCTATCGATGCACTTGTTTTGCCAACTGGCTTAAGTGAACAAAGTTGCCAAAAATAATTCTCAACAATCTTCATCACTTCGAAAAGACTGAACCAGTCAAAATTGTTTCAATGGAGGGGGATATCCCCTTAGCTTCAATTGCATTTGTTCAAAGGTTACTTCGAAATGCCATTTTGCTTTGTTCACTGCTTAGTTCCTTGAAAACTCAATGAAGCCTGTGTAAACATACAGGTTCGGTGCATACGTTTGAGCTTTAAGTGAAATATTCTCTCCAATGCACTACTAATTAATACACTTATAAAGAATTGGACTAGTGGAACTTTTGGGGGGCGTTTGAAACTTGCGAAGGACCACTCGTACGCTTGTTAACAATTTCGGGATATACAATACGTCCCAATTTAGTTGTCCTCAAGGAGAAAACAGAAGTACGAATCGTCCCTTCTGACGAATCTGTTGCTTTGTAGCTCAGTTCCAGTACACAGGAACTCCTCGTGAAGAGAGAGAGAGTGAATGTGGCACAATGGTTTCTTTAAGGTTTTTGCCATGTGTGAATGTTCTCCGTTCCTCCTTGAATAGCAACGAGTAATTTTCTGTTAATAAGTTTAAGTTAATGATTTCTGAGTGGAATTTAAGTGGCACAACGTAGGCGACAATTGGTTTCATAAGCAAACTAAGCAAAGCTGTGCTTGCAACGGGGAACTTCTACAGAAACCATTTGAACTTCTTCAATCCATGACGAGAACGTTGCACAAGTTTGTTTTATAAATTTTCTGTTCTATGCTAAAGCTGAAGTGCAATACCTGAAATTTTTACTTGCCTTTGTACGCTACTTAATATTTTCTAACTACTTTTCGTAATGAGCAAGTGTGCTTCTTAGGATGAGCTGAATACGTACGCTATATGTGATGGAACGTTCGGTGCTCTGAAGGAGTAAAAATGGCAAAGAAATGGAGAATGGATGTTATACTGATCAGCTTCTCGTTTCAAGTCGAAAGATGAATAGCGGGAAACGCGTATGAACCCATGAGCACATGGTATGCGCGCTTTTTCCAATTCCCCTATAATCTTGCGCAGCCGTTTTTCATTTTATTCAGCCGAACTTAAGTATGCCCAAGTAAGGTGCGCGTAAAATAAGTATTAAACATCAGCAGGCTTTCATCCACGAAAAGCCATGTAGCTGTATGCTTCGGTAAGAAAAGTCTACATGTTTAGTGCTTTTTATATAGTGGATATAGAAGTTCCTGCAACAGTAACAAGTCTTAATGCTCGAGGTGACGGGAAGCACCTTTTAATGCAGTAAGTATTGGGAGCATTCAGATCAGACGTAATTCGTCTTCATCATGTGAATAACGCTAGCTTTCACGGTGTTATAGTAACAATATGGTAAGGTTACAATATTCGATGCGTTTTTATCATGATGCTAAGTTCTTTGGATGAATAGTAACGATGCTTTTGAAGAAAGGACATGTCTTTCTTTTCTCATACTGACTGTAGCCCTTAAGGCGGCATAATTTAGTTTACAGCGTTGCATGGCATGCGCTTAAAGCTTTCCCAGTGGTTTCCATTGTGCACAAGCAAACATTGGAGAAGTGTCCCTACTTTCAATGGCTACAGAACTAAGACTGAGAGCATAACATTGCCGCGCCTATTCAAACGCTAAACTCTTACAACGGCTATAGGTCAAGGAAATTTCTTCTGTATGAGGGAAGCATTCGTGTACAGTATTAGCTAGAGACGAATTAGCAGCAATAGTCGCGCTATTCTGGAACACTTGACGAACAAGTAGCTCTTTTTCGCAAATGGTCTAAAAGCTTTTGAAATTGTCGTACTTTTTTCTCATCTTTTGATCAGAACTGTAAGGTTCACTGCGTTTGAAGAATACGCATTCTTCTCTAGGAGAATGAAAGTGAAAGTGCTGAAGGTGTCGCACTGTTAAAGAAGAAATGAAAGCAAGGCCTCGACGGGATTCGAACCCGTGATCTTCGGTTTACGAGACCGACGCCTTAGCCACTTGGCCACGAAGCCGGCGACAACAGAACATGTACACTCAAGTAAGCGGGTCAGGGCAGTGGTCGTATAGCTTGTGTCTTATTCTAATAGTTCCTTTCATGTTGCGATGCTTCTGTGAGTTTCAAAAGCAGAGAAATGTCAGCTGTCAACATTCTTTCAGAGCTCACATTTGTCATCGCACTTCAGAAGTGCGAAATTATTAGCAAACTTAGCGCGCACCGCAGATTGGCGCTCCTAGCTGGCAGAATGTTCGATTTAATAGCAAGCAGCTATGGCAATTGTTTGCCTTCGTGCTAGGCGCCGTATTTGGGCGATCGCACTGAAGACTCCCTTGTTTCAAGTGCTCAGTGTCTTAGAAAGCGGACAGTGTTTTACGGAACTCGCGCGTGAGGTATTGATTATTTACATTGTGATAGGATATCGTTGAAAATCACAAAGAAGTAGTTATCAGTGCTTAATTGCACAGGTTAGCACTCGTCTGCTTCAGGCAGTTTCCCGTGCGACTTGTACACTTGAAAGTCAGATGAGTGTTTGATAAAAATCGGTAACACAACCAGTTGCCTCATTAAACCGGCACCTCTCTATTTGAACGGGTCCCAGAGGAATCGTGTCACTGGCTGTAGGTGCGACAAAAAGTGCGGCAAAGTGAATCTACAATTACCGCCCCGCAGGCGTTGATAAAGCTCTCGAAAGGAAGGAGGATAGAGACTAGCTCAAAGTAACAAGTATACAAATGCTCTTTGAGTTTGCACAGTGCACGATGACGTCTTCCTGATGGATCGACGGTAAAACATATTTTCAGATTCAATGGAAAGCAGACATTCTCTTGCTGAAAATATAATAAAATAGCAACTGTTGTGCTTGCCGATTTAGAGCATAAATCATTTCGCTAGTTCGACTCTTCATTGAACATAGCCCGGGTCATCATTTGCTGGATCCGCATACCAGCCAGGTACTTCAATCATTGCCATTGGAAGGGTCAGCTAGCGGAGACCTTTGGTAGGTTAAATGCAAGCTGTCGCTTCCTTTGTATGCATAGTTTGCAACTTCATTCAAGCTTTTATATCGACTGGCTAGTCTAGATTGAACCCTTAATTCTCTATCCATACTTTGTTTGGAGACAGTTGGCTTTTTCTGTCAGTTTTCTACTGACATGGCTTTCCAACTGTGCGCCTTGGTGAAGCGGCATCTGTCTGTTGACAAGGGCACATGTTTCATCCTTGGCCGTTGTCATCGCCTCCCGCCGTCATCACTGACAATCCTGGCCTCTATGTGCTAGTTGATTCAGGATTCAAAGGGACTCTGAGTGCAGGCAAAGGTCAGCTATATTTACTCTATCATATATTCTATAGTCTTCAAGGTTCGCACGAAGCTTTACGTCTTTTCTTTTCTTTGGCAGAGACTTAGAAAAGAAAGTTTAAATCCCCACGGAACAAGAAAGCCAAGCTGGAGAGCTACTAAAGACCTCAGTTCATTCTAGTCAAGCATACATTGAGAAAATTTGAACTTTGAATGTCGAGCGTTTTCTTTTCTTCCCATGCCAACCAGCTAGAAATGACTACTATCTACTACTCACGTGTCATCAGGCATTTCAATTGCGCGCGTTGTCGACTTGACTTTCCAACTAAGAATGCTTAAAACTGTCCAGTTTTTCGAGCGAGTATTGTTCCAACGTCCGGTGCTGATGGGAAGGGCTTGAAAAGTCGAGTACTCTCCCGCCTACCTGAGAGCAACTTGACCTACGCTCTTCCACCCTTTTGGAAGGTACAGCTGCTGCAAGCGTTTTAAGATGGCTCGCCAAGAAGCTCCGTTCCGATCCATTCTTTGCAGACATTGTCTTGATGTAGGTTGAATTCCCGTCCCTTACTGCGATGCATAATTATTTGCCTATCCGCTTTCTGCCTTCGGGGAGAAGCGTTAGCTTTTCGCTGACACTGTTCAAATGTCGACAACAGGCTTTTGCTGCGGAATGACGCTTTGTTTAAATCGAAGAAGTTCCGGTAACAGGACGACTGGTTCGGGGCGGCCAGGACTCCACCACTATCCTTGCGCATTCTTCAGTGAATTCTGCTCTTCATCTAAACATCTTTTCCTGCCTTCTCGGCTCGCATGTCTTCCAGCGGTATGCTATAAACTTAAAGCAGCTTGGGAGCTCCGACTTCATGACTGTCATATTAGGTATTAATATTTTATATAGAGATGAGTATTTCTCCCTGACATTCTATGGGTCAGCGTCGTTCGGACAACGTCTTTGCCATTGATGTTGACTCAGATGGTCGTGTCGCTGCTTTGATGCATGTAGTTAGTTTGCCTAAGTTATTTGAATATCTTACGAAGACCAATTGAACGTCTAGCCACAGTGTGATAAGTTTCTATTTTACGCGATAGCGCTGTTGCAAATGGTAGCGACGTTTTCGGTCCATTTGTAGCAGGGATGGCAACTCGAAACCGTTGATGACGCATCCTTTAGGAATGAACGCAATTCCCTGCACTTTTGGCCTTCCTTGAGGTGACGAAATTATACACAAATACGACCAATGGAGTTGTGTTTGTCGTACAGTCGGAGAGGGCTCTTTGCGTAGGTGTTTTATTTGCATTTCCGTAAGCAGCAAAGTTGATTAGCACGACGACAGCACAAGAAAGGACAATGCAGTTTCCAGTTGTAAGAAAGGCTGTATCGTCAACGCGCTCGGTTGTTTGACAGAAGGAGTTGCTGGTTTAACTGACTTTGAAATTCGCTAGCGGACCTATATGCGTTATTTGATTGGACAGTCTTAACGCTGCTGCGCTGAAAAGGGTACTTCAAAGGCTGAACGAACGTTGAACGTCCGCCCAGTTCGGTCCAAAGCGCCTTTATCCATTCAAATTTGAATGACTTTTCAAAATTTCCATAACCGCGCTATAATCTTTAGCAAAGAAGCTGATTTTAACAAAGACCAACGACAGCTAACCGTTTTGGAATTGTATTAATAACTTACTCAATTGAGGCCGTCAATTCAATGCCTTCTCGTTCGATGGTTGAGCAAATAGACGAATCATCGAAAAAGACAGAATGCAAATTCGATTTGTTTATTTTCGACTATCTGCCGTCGGCGGCGTCCAGCGTGGCGCAGCTTTTTTTGGCCAAACACGGAGAACAAAAGATTGCCTCTTCGCGATCGGAGGGCAAAAAGCGAATGTCAAAATTTGCTTGTAGCTGTGCGTTCTCGGTGACATCTCCGACTGGTAGACGTTGACGCTTTAGTAGTATTATTTTGTTGCGTCTTATGTTCAGCTCGTTGGTCAATTTGGGTCAACGCGTTTGTGCCCTTATAAATGATTCGAGATCCAACGAGAAAACAGCGGAGATGCCTTCGCTTGGATGGAGGGGTTCCCGTCGTGGTCGCAGCGCCAAAGCGCTTCCCAGTAAACCAAGTCGTTCCATCGCCTTAATCGGTTCAAGAATATAAAGCTCTTTTTTACCTTTCAGAGGCGTCAGGAATGGTCAGGGGTTTGGCTACTGTCAACGGTGACACTCTGTCGGAATTGTCTAGACAGCCGTTGAACAGGGTGCCTACGGTTTGGGGCTCGAGCAGATCCTTGGCAGCGCCCAGGCGTTGGACGCCAGTTCACTTTTCGCCTCTTTCACCTGGCGTTGGCTGGTCGACTTACAGCAACTTTGAAACGGTGCAAAGTCTGCCCAGCACCCCGGTGCCGCCGTCGTCGCCAACGTTCAGCGAACCAACGCTACCTGTTTTTGCTCTCAATGCCAATGCCTACGAGTATCCGCGTAGGGTGACGACGTTTGAAGAGAACAGCAACGGCATTGCTTGCAATAGCCGACCATTCCGTCTACGTCCAATCACGCATGGTTCAATTGGTAAGACAGAAAATTTCCATTTGGAGCGTTTCCGTATTGTTAATTTGTTCTACAATTCGCTGGCGCGAATTGCTGAACGGACGGCAGCGATGGCGGGAAATCAATGTTGTTCAGAAGGAGCAATTGCTACTCGATTGCCTCACTTCTGGTCAGCTTGAATAATTGGAATGTTGCCAAATCGATAAGCTCCATTGAAGCGTGACCAAGCGTCTCTCTTCAGTTTGAAATTTTCGCCAAAAAGCGAACGGAAATGGATTGGCAAACAAAAGACCGCTTAACGCTTTGCGAACAGAGTCGGGCTGGGCTTCTCGGGGGAAAATGCGTTCGATAGACTGAGAGAGCCACGTTTATTCTACGGATCTTTTGTGTACATTTTTATTGTAACGAAATTTCATTTAGCCAACGGAAGAACTTTCTATAAACCGGCCTGCGGTCTCGAAGCGATTCGCGAAGGAATTGAATCGCGTAGATATTTCAGTAAGTGCCTGTTAGTAATGGAGTGAAGTGACCATTCGGGGTGCATGATTGAAAAATGCTGAGGGCGCGGCTTTTAATTAGTTGCCGTTTGGATTGATTGAAAATTATTGGAGAACTTTGGTTATGGCGCACGATTCCACTGCTTGAACCACGGCCGCAAGTTGAAAGTGACGTCTATCTCTCGGAGGAGGTTTTTCCAATCCGTCTGTCCGTCCGTGCTCGGTTGGTTGCCGAATTATTTGCCGCCCATGATACCTGCTTGGCTGAACGAGGAAACGGCTCCTGTCTAATTCTGCTGCATTGTTGCTCTGTCGATGCAAAAGTGGAGAATTCATGTTGACAGTGCTACTTTGCAACCGCCTACTAACGAAACCATCACCTTTGACCCAGTCTCCAGAGAAAGGTTTCTTTGCCCGCTGTTCTTGTGTTGCATCTTTGGTCGCCGCGATTCCAGGGCCAAAATGGCATCCTCGTCTTGCAATGGTAACCGGGTTGGCCGCACATTCTAGCTCACCTTTTGAATTGCACGCATCAGGCTTGTATACTAATGCTTTGCTTGCAGTCCGCTATTCTTGGGGTTCTCAGTTCGCTTTTTGAATTGTCATTTCGTTGCACTTGTCAAATCGATTTTAAAAAAGAAAACTTGCTTCATTCAGACAATACCGACCCAACGGTCAATGCACAAACTGCCAATGCACTCGGGAGAAATAAATGGTCGCTGCCGGTGGAACCGAAAGAGGGAACATCGCATCACGTTGAACCTGTTAAGGCGACCACCTTGACGAGGGAAGCGGCGAGTGCAAAGATTGCAAGGAAAAACGAGGATGTCGATTTGCATAGTGCCTCCTCACCCGACAGCCAACGATTGCGTTCTTGGAGCAATCCAGGGGCAAATCCGTATCAAAAGTCATCAGGTGGGTTTTCTTTCTCCTTTTAACTTAACCTTCTTCGGCAGTTAGTTAAATGCCTTATTTGTAAGTTCCCCCAAAAATCATGTGTGAATAATTTAATTGTGTCAGTATTAAGTGATTTCGAAAAGTTTCCGCACTTTGCAGTGGTGGAATGTCTTCTTAACGCACTATGCTTTCAACTGCTGCATTCCTCATAGGGATCACTTTGGTAGGTCGTTTTGGGATAACAACTGATTTCAAGTGCGCCTTAACGTTCGGGAGGCGCACTGTGCAGCAAGCGATTGTGCCGCGTGGCACGGTGTTCAGCTTGCTTTCCTAATTGCTGCTAGAGATTGTTGTTACACCAAATGGAACTCTATCTTCGAAGATTGTGCGCCTATATAGCTGTTTCTTTATTGGATTGGCGAGATAATCAGGAATCGACGCGTGAAAAAGTTTCCGAGCTTTGGAGAAGCTTTTTTCGCGGTCTTTCAGCTACGCATTGCGGGCACACGTGCCACCATGTGGTGCAACGATGCTTGGAATGTGCTTCGATTAGCGATTTTTTGAAGCTGCATTATTGCCCACTGTACAATGGCTTTAGGCAAATGAGATATATATCAAAGCAGATAGTTGAACTACGGTGCTTCCTGGCTAGCTTGAAAAGCACCTTCAATATATTTCGACTAAGTGAACTCGATTTGGAATTGCTATCCGTTACGTCATTTCCAGGCTTAGCATAAGTAGCGTATTTCTAGAAGGATTTGTACAAATTTGCAATCTACTTAAGACGGTGGCCTTTGTCGCTTGTGTGCTAAGCGCCGTTAAGATTGCAGGAGTGGGGTGAAGCAAAGCTTTAGACTATTAGTTGCGTTCCCGCCGCAGCGCAGCACTTTGTTTGCAGCTTTTTCTTGCTAGGGACTGAAGCGCAAAAATTTACTGCTCCAAGCGTGAAGTTGCGTTCTCATACTCTCAGCCGGCGGGTCCACTTGACGCCAGCCGGCTGACTCGTTCGTCCGCTCAGTAGTAGATGCATAATCGTTGGTTTCATCATAGGTGAAGTGTGATGGCAAAATCGTATGCTCGCAAGAGTGCGCAGAGGTTTTGCTTGGTGTCCGTTAGCCGCCATTCTTCTTCCGTTTACTCCCACTGGAAGGCTCAGCTCAGTCGAGCGAACGTAGGTATACAGCAGTATAAATAATCGCGTAGACAAAAAAGGATAATGATTATCAAAAGAATAATGTTGGAGATTAGATAGCAAAAGGTCACTGTTGCGTGGTCGTAGAACATGTCATTAAGTCATTTGATTAACGTGACAACTATTGCGCCCATCTTTAGATTTCAAAGCTTTTCGGGATGTCATGTTTTTCAGCCAGCAGTGCGTCGCTTCCTTCTGGCATGACATTGATATTTCGCAGTATCTGCAAATGAACTATGTCACGAATGGTCTCGCCTGAAATGTCACTTCTTATACTTCTCAGATTCGGAAGCAGAACGGGAGTTTAAATCTTGCTTGTTCTTCTTTCAGCTTCCGATGCATCGAAGACATCAAAGTTTTTTGCTTTAGTAGTATTTAATTGCAAGCATATCAGCGGATAGGCAAGTGATTGCTTCCATGAAGAGGCAGTGCACTTCCAATTATTTTTTATATCCTTGTGAGGGTTTTCATTTCTTAATGCGCATAGGACAGTCTCTAATGTTTTGTGACAGCCGTCTCAATTCCGTCTCTTTTTTCTACTTATGTCAGACTGTTTCTCCCAATATCGTCATCAACTAGTTTCTGCGGTCGAGTTGTTGTTTTACGCAGTTTTTGCATTCGCTGTAAGTTCATCACGTCTTGAAAAAGAAGGGGCAACTGCGTTTGTCAGTTTACCATGTAAACAAGGACTTTCAAGAATTTATCGTACCACTTACCTTTCAATTTTTTCAGTTGTTTTCCTATCCGCATTACGTTGTTGCCTGCACTAGCTTCCTTCGTAGAGTTCTGTTACAAGCAAGAGTGACACTGTGTGCGACGTCAGATTTGTATATTTCAGTTTTGTAATCCAGCTTAAGGCCCATGCCTACAACAGGCAAAGGATCACCCGGCAAGATTAGTGCCCTATATACGGCGTGTGTCACCTAAATGTATGAATGCCTTCTGAGTTCAAGATGGCTTATTTAGAATTCCTTTTATTCCTCGATGTTCAGAATAGACTCTTAGGATGCCAAATAGGGCGAGACAGGGCTTTGGGCAAGAGCAAAAATGCTCGGCCAGGGTCGCATGCGATATTTTTTCTTTTTGCAGATAGTATCCTTTCCATCGGTGGAAATGCAGTTGTGTAATTGAATTTTCCTGGAAACTTTCTGAACAAACATTCCCAGCGTATTTCCCATTTAGGTGCAAAAACGATTTTCAAGCTTTTCCGCAACCTCTTTCGTGTACACTCTATTGTCACATACGTTTTCCTTTACGGTTTGACTTTGCTTATATTCACTTAACCGTCCAAAGGCGCCATTCTTTATAATTAATGCGTTTGGGCGAAAGTGCGGTTTATACATCTGCTTTTGCCGTAGGAAACCTCGAACGGAGTTCTACTTTTTTTTCAAGAGGAAAAAACTTTTAGCCAGCATTACATGTATCCAAAACATTTGCGGACCCATCGACTTAATAGAAAAACAGCAAATGGTCCGCATTCTTTGCTATGCCAACAATTTGATGCTACTAAGGAATTGCTTATGATTTAGGACCTCTCTCTAATAACTCTCTTTTGCATGTTCTCAATGGAATGAAAGTCAAAAGGCACCGTGAGGCCATGTTACTTTAGTAAGCTAAAAAGAATTGTCTGGAATGCTTGTTTAGGTACGAGATAATATGTTTATCCGTAATGAGTATACGCTCAGCGCAGAAAGACATAATCAATGCTAATGCAAACTGTCACGTTGCAATTAGCAGAAGAGAACCTACTCATCAGTTAGGTATAGAATGAAAGCGGTTTCAAATGTTCCACCTCATGTTTAAAGTGACTGCCGGCCTTATCAGCTTTTGTATGACTGAGATTTCAGGCCGTTAATCGTTACTTCATCAAAGCAAGATTTCATTCGACGTTTAACCTTGAGTGAATGTGAAATCTTAATGCGAAGCAAAAATAAATGCATAATCAAATTCCTCATGTTCTCTTGAATTCCATGGCTGTCCCGCACGTTGACTTCAAAGTATAGCATTACAGGAGGCTAAAGAGTAGTCAAGTACAAGATGACATCGTAAAGAGACCTTCTCAACAGTTGTTTTTTGAGTAATGCGATCATAAGATTGCTTTAGAAATTTAAAGTTTTTCTTCATCCACTACTGAGCAAAGCACCTCAAGCTTAGGAGTCTCTTAAGCTAAACGATGCATTTGCATGAACATCCTGCTAATTTGGACAGACGCTTAATGCTTGAAGCATCATGTTGACATTGCAGGCACACATTATTTATGCTAACAGAAGGTCTTCAACCATTTTTCCTCTTGCGAGTTTAGAAATAAAGGCATGTCGGCTAGTAATAAAGAGGGATGTTGGCGCCTTAATCATTCCCTCCGATGACCATTCCAGTGTTGATCAGCTGGGCGAGACGTATACGAAAGTGACAACAAACCCATTAATAATAAATAACCTGATTCGAAATAAGCGCGATTGTGTACCACAGCTGCGGATGATATGTTTGATAAAAACATCTGTTGTCTGAGTATTCGCTGCCGTCAAAAATCGGCATGAATGATTTGTCTTCACGGTCCGCATGCGAGCATTTCAACTCCTTTAAATATGTTCTTCCTTGTAGTCAGCTTTTGCCCCATTAGCAGCCTGCTAACTCACTGTTCTTTTTAAAGGTTTGACACGCGTTATTTCTGTTCAGCTTCTGTAAATTCACAAAGTGTCCCACATGAGAATCAATGAGTTCGTCCGTCCGCTTTAATGACTGAGCAGAGCTAGAAAACCACTTGGACTCTCACGCTTGTATGCCCCATTCATAGCTTGGACACTGCCCCACTGTTGTTAACTTGCGTAGTATGTACTAATACTTTGGACTAATTGTCAACACTAGGCAGAGGTGGCCAAATTCAGTTTGCTCACTCAATAATTTAGCGAGTTTATACCTTTATGTGCATTTCATGCATTATGATGACAAAATAATATAACTGCTACTCTTCTTGTTTGAAGCCAGTTTTCTTATAAGCAAACACGTCCGTTGCTTCATGGTGTTTTTCCCGACGGAGTTGTAGCATTGAAATTGATGTCACTCGAGCTCGTTGTTGCTTCGAAATAAGCGAGCGAGCAGCTGTTGTGTCCATTTTTCAAGGCGATCGCATAAACGGCATCTCCGCCGGGACGTATTTAAATTTTTTCAAAAAGTTTTCGCCGTTCACGTTCAGCCAACTTTCGGCGCTAGAATTATCCTTACTCTTTAATGGCGTCCATTCGGTGTGCATAATGGAAAAATTGCCTTTACGCATGGAAAAAGTAGACTGTCGTCAGAGCTAAGCGCTTGCTGGAATGAATGGAAATCAAGCGAATCGACTATTCGGCGCTAAGGTTGACTTGATCCTTGGATCATCGTAAGAGAAGCGTATGGATTTAAACTTCGTTGACAGTGATTTCATGGAACGGTCATACAAGGAAAGGAGAAAGGATTGACTAAAGGGCATAAGAAGGAACCCATTCTTTGTGGTAGATGGCGCCCACTTTGCTAGCCCGGCACTGCTAACCCATTCAGCTCGTCGTTCAAGCTAGTCTTACTGAGGCAGCTGTCTGCCTCTTTGAACGTGTGCTTTTCCCCATCATCACGTGATCGTGAGGTATTGAAACCGTGTGTTGAAAGCAGCTAAGTGATTGACAGTTTTCTTCGGCTGGCCCATCTGCTTGAAGAGTCGGCTCCTTCCCGCATACGCAACGTTGTTTATAACCAGATTGCCTCTTCGACTCTTTGCTTCGAAGTGCTGCTGCTACTCGGGCAGCAATGCCATCCTAAAAACTACGCGTTCGTTTGCTGTTGGGTGTTGTCTAGCACCGGCTCTGCGACGAACCGCTGCGCTTCACGTTGTTCCTAAGCGAAGGAGCGGATGTTGCTGCCAGCGTACGGACGATTCTAAGGACATACCAATAGATGGCGTCTTGCAGAATTTATCTAGTTGCCCACTATTGTTAGGTCATGCTCAGCTAATCTTTTGACCACGCGAATGAATCTGTCGCGTTATATCCCAGTGCATAGCCTATACTGTGGTTTTATCCCAATGCAAATACCGCCAAGGGATATTTGCAAGGTTAGAAGTTCTTTCAAACTTCCTTTGAATACTAGTCGACCTGTTTCGCTTTGAGGAAGAAGAAGACGTGCTGCTGTACTATTGCTTCTCTGTTCACGATTAGTATTTGAGCTACTTCGTTAGGCGGTGTTGCTCACATAGGATGATGGGATAGTTTGCCCCTATTGCGTTTGAGCTCGTTTCCTAAACATTTAGCGCGATGTTGCTGTCCGGTTGTTTCGATGGTGCGCAGTTGTTTCCTTCAAGTTGGCGTTTTTCTTTTTCCTGCAAGCGGGCGGCCTTTATTTGTTTAATGTCGGCTGGATGACAATGAATTGTGCCGAAAGTTTTCCGTTAATCTGTCCGATTAGGAAAACGGTCCATTCCGTCGATTTGGCCGCGTCTGAAAGTCAGCTCTAATTTTTCCAACCGGCTTCAATGTTTCTTCTTTTTTAGGTGACATTCAGCCCTCGGCTAACTTGAACGCTCAGAAGCCGTTCTCCTGCTCAACTAACGACATGGCTAACGACTATTATGGAGCTCCAAGCACAACCGTAAACCACGACTTTTTCAGTTCTTACCTTAGGGGGCCAACGTTCAAAGCAACTGCGAGAGCTGGTCAGCCAGGTAGGCCTGTTATTGTCATTGTTTTTACTATTTTCTTATGCTTTCGAACGGCTTTTGCCTTTCCAGTCAACAGTTTGAAATGTTGCAGCCGTTTGGTCGCCAAAAACACGAGCTCCACCTGGTGGCAACGAATTAAGCGGCGGGAGAACGTTGGCTTATGGAAAACCATTCGCGCCTTTGGCTCAAGGTGAACAACGAACGCTGAATGAACATTGCAATGTACAAGCGCTTTGCTCTTTAGCGGAATGCGACATCAATCTAACTCAGCCGACCGGTGTTTCCACCTCGGATCCGTTCGCAAGCAAGCTCGAGCGAGCTATATCCCGTCCGTCTCCATGGGTAAGTTTGAAGCCCGGTTGAAAAACGTGAAATGACGTTTTGGTAGGAACTCTCGAATGAGGCGTCCGCCGAGAAGGGCGGGGTTACTTGTCCGGTGCTTGAAGGAGCTCCTCCGCCCCCACCTCCTCTGCCTGCGAGCCAAAAGTCTACAGCAGCGACAGGGAGTGGAGATGCGTTCAAACGGGCAGCTCTGCCCAATCAGTTTAATGTAGAAGGTCGCTCAACAGTTGTGATACCAGAAACGGAATCGGTAGCCAGTCTGAGAAGCAAGATCCAATCGCAGTTGACCATGGCCAGACCCAAACAAGGCTTCCCACAAGCGCAGGTGGAAATGAGGGATGAACAAAGCAAGCCTGCTCCAACAGCACAACCAGTAGGCTCAATCAAGGACAGGGCAAAGGAGTTGGAAATGATGCGTTCGACTACGCTTGGTCGACCAAAGGAGGAAGAAATGCCAGTCCACCTCCATACGGAAGAGCGTCTTTTCGATAAGTTGCGTTCGCCTACTCCGCAGACGCTTAGCCATGAAGCCATATCGCTGACGTCCAACGAGTCGCCTTCCCGCAGAACTCCAACGTTATCAGAGCTCAAATCACCCTCTCCACCGACCATTCCTCCAACTCCAGTGGAGCTGCTGTCTCCGACGAGCAGAAGCGACTTCTCCTCGGGCTATGGTAAGCGCTTAAGGATCTTCTTTAAGCCTTTGGCATATGTTGCGCTGTTAGGCAACTACGCTGGCATCAGCAGATTTCCCAGCGACAATTGGGCATCCAGGACGCTGAATAGGGCTCCTGCCAGGCCGACCTTCCAGACGAACACTATTCAAAGGAGCACATTGAAACAGGAAGTATACCATTTAAATGTTAGCGCAGCTTGAGCCCGTTTAACCTTGGCACTTCGATCCAGCGACGGCCTTCCAAGGACTACCAGCATCAGTGGTACAAAATGATGTTCAAAAAACTGCATCAAATCGATAAGAACGAAGGTTAGTTCCTTTGGTTAATTTCCTTTATCGATTCATCGCTGCGATGTTCTAAAAATAATCGCTCAGAGCGCGACTACTCAAATAGTAGAAGAGTTAGTTTTACGAAATATCCATCCATTGATTATTGGGAGGCTAAAAAAGTGTAGGAGGCTTACTACAGTTGGGCAGCGCTCTGCCGAGAGCTCATTAAGGCGTTGCGTCATTTTATCCCACGGTTAAACCGATCAGGCTGACGTAATCTCAATACGAATGATAGACCATTCGCGCATGTCGTATTTGATATAGACGAGCGACCGCAATACGAGTCGTTGCTCCAAAAATGGCTAGCAGAAACTAGCTCATTCCGTTGATGACGGTTCGCAAATGGGTTTGGGACACTTGCGTTGACCAATGGTAAATGGCACATCTTGACTTTTTGCTGCATACTTCATGGATTGGCCAATGAGGTCGGGAAGCGCATGCAAGCATAAGCTGGGCTTAAGTGGACGGCCGACGAAACGTTAGGACCGCTAACCGAACAACAGCCGTTCGTTCACGTGGCGTTTGGCACATGGCTTGCTGAAACAGAGCACAATTTCAAAACATTTTCAGTACTTTGAGAGAGCGTACGCTTTTTCGAGCGCACAGTCGTTGCCGGTGCGACGCTATTTGTTTCGGTTTTTTCTCTCTCTTCCATTCGCCGGAACGTCGGTTCAAGTTGCCCATGCCAGACGATGCATACGTGTCTGATTCGGATGGTTCTCAGCTTACGGCCGACGTGCTCTCAACTCTTGGCCGACTTGTCCATCAGATCAAAGGTGAGCAGTATGAAGTCATTGCGAAGGATATGCTTAGGCTTATTTGTACTGACCAAACTATTAAGTCCTTTCAATCGATGCTAGTTACTTTTGACGTTGTGTCAAAACGAAGAGACACCATTGAAAACGAACGACATCGAAACGTGCGAAAATTCAAAACTTTTTACCTTTTTTTATTGCACATATTGTGGCAATAAGGGAAAGTTTCGCTGACGTCAATTGAAGCAATCCATCTTTTGGTGGATGCAAATGAATATATATGACTGTCGGCTTCGTTATTCTTGTCCTTATACAGCGCCGCTCAGAAAAGCTGTACACACAGCCCAGTAATGTCGTCGCCTGCAGCATTACGTAACATTGTCGGCAGAGATCATTTGAAGTTGTGAAAGCGCGTCATCGCTTTTCGTCGTAAGAGAATATTTGTGCCCATTAGTAGAACAGGAAAATAATCATTGAGCAACGCTGCCATCTTCTGCTCGCAAAAAAACTTGTCGACAGAATTGTGGTCGCCAAAGGGCGTTCATTAATTTTTCTTCCTTTATTTATTACGTCATTGAATTTTGCATTGCGCGTTAGAAGTGGAGCCGCATCTTCGTTGCTGTTTAAAGAAGTTGCTTTGCATATCCAAAATTCCTCATACTCCAGTGGAGGCAGTGTTTTTTGTAAATAAGAAATTCAGATTTACTGATAATGATCGCTTTGTACGCCGACCAAGAAAGGGTGTTTAGCAGATCGACAGAAGCAATCTATTTGTCAATGGAATCGATCAGCCCCTTATCCGGTAGTGCACGTGATGCCCTTGTTATGTTGCGTGATCGCTTAGCCAGATGCTGTGCTGTTGAATTTAGAGTTTGGTTAAATGCTGCACTGAAGTTCTCCTTACAGTCGACTGAACCGTCGCTGCAACTTTTAAGGTCAAACTTCATCGAGCGAAGCGCCCAACCCGTTTAGACTCTGTTCTTACGATTACTGACGATTGCGTGAAGAGAGAAAGAGCCTTCACCTGTTTTTAGCGGTGATTATTCATCCGATGACTTGTCTGCGCAGTATTGAAATATTTTGACAAGCGCAGCTATGGGAATTTCGATTTTCTGCGCAGCAGCGCAGAAATGACCTGAACGGTCAGTTGTCTAGTTACACGTTCGGTAGGGAAGTTGAACGAGGGCGCGCAGTCACATATCGTTCCAATTTAAACTGTTGCTAACGAACAGTTCCCGCGCCAGCTGATGCTAGTTTTGGGCAATTGAAATTGCCTTCCGAAAGCCTGCGTACCTGTCGACCACGAAAGGATCGTTTATACATGCGCGCTGCAGTTTGTCTCAGCCGATGAAAGCCACCTCCTACGCTGTACTTCGGGTGGGTCTTCATTGTTGCGAATTCCAGAGCGTTCCAATGAAAAGCACGCGCACACAGTGTTTGCGTAGAGAACGTGCACAGTTGATTCATTGTTACCATTCATGATTCGAATGCGCAGCGCTAATGAGTTTGCATCAAAAGTTTCAAGAAGCGAATAGCCGCTTCTTCAGCTGCTTGAACCATTAGTTCACTGATATCCGCCTTTGTGAGTTCCCGTGTTTCAGTGAAAGGAACAACAGCTGAAATACGTGTAAACGGCTATAAGCCAGTTTTCAGTTGTTGCATCACCTGGCAATCATATTAATACGATTTGATAATCGCTTTGAAAAAGCCGCGACTAGCAAACGTCAGTCCTGTTATTACGTTGGCGCTTATAAAGGAGTGTTGCTAGACGTTCACGTTTCCAGAATAAGTGCTGCTTCTCATCTTGTAAGCGGCTAAGCTGAGTAGTCTTGCTCAAATGGCATCCGGTTAAGCAAAAGCTTTTCTTACAGGATGCCAAGAAGATATTCTCTTATGACGGTTGTTTATCTTTACAGACAACGCGGTGATGCACTACCGTGTTCGAGACCATTTGGGCGAGAAAGCCGTTCGCGACAGAAGTCCGGCACAAAAGTCTCAGCAGTCGTATTCAACTGAGCGCAGAAGACAGTTTCTGTCTCCAGAACCCGTCCCACCGGATACTAGTGCGTTTTGGAACATTGCCAAGCCACGTGCATTCCTACGAACTTGCAGCAGTGACGTATCGATACAATCGGTCCAAATCGGTTGGCAGGTCGAGCAGCCCTACTTCTTCCGCAGCTGTTTTTTCCTTGCCAACGGACGAGAAGCATGCAAGTCACGCCGCCGTAGGTTTTCGTCATCAGCCGCGACGTATTGAAGACTACACTCCGGGGCACAGTTCCATTACTGAGGGCGCCACAACCGCGAAGGTATGATGCTTAAATTGGAAAGTTTTGTTTGCTAGCAAAATAGGCGCGCGTGTTTCAGGAGGTGTCTGGCAGCACTGCTGCAAAGCAGAGCAGCATACAAGCGATGTTGGATAACAGCCAAGGTTTGATACAGCGAATATTGGGCGATCTGAGTCGTGAGGTCGAGCAGCACAAGGCAAATTTAGAAAACTACTCAGACATTGGTGAGCGCTTGACAAGGGTACCCTTGCGGCGGCAAATAGTTCGTTTTGTGTGCTTGGATTTGACAATTTTTTTTCTATTCACTAACTGGCGTTGAGCGTACGACCATGTCTTGCATCGCTAACAGCATTCCGCTGACGACTCATCGTTTTGCATGCTAAACGTATTTGTAGACTTTTGGCTCGCGGACATCAAGCCGCCCGGTAAAACTTACAACAAAGTCGACGCTGCTACGCAGTCATTGCACCCGTCCGAATCGAAGTCCTCTAGGTTCAATCGAGTCAGTGCTTTGGCTACGCCACCCCGAATTCGAAGTACTCCTCAGCGGGGCAGAATCTATAGCTGGTCACATCCGGTTCGCTATCGGGATCCCGGGTCCAAGTTGTACGCGTTGGAGCGTTCGAAAACAATGAGCTTCCATTTACCTCCCTTTCGCCTCCAAAGGGAATCGGATACACGGGATAGACGGCTGCTGCAATGCGTCACTGAAGCGTGGGAGAAACAAGCCACTGGAATGACGCGTGTAGCAGAATGTTCAGATAAAGCTGTTCAAAGTGACATCTCCACTTCCGTGTTGCGTCGGAGTCGTAATCGAACGGTTGAGAAAGAAGCGGCGTATGACAAACTCTTCGAAGAGTTGGCTAAGGCTGTTGAGGATATTGAACGTATGTCTGTTGCTGAGATAAGCTCAGCTACGGCGAAATCGGTCGACCATCCTCGTCGAAGGTCACGAAGTCTGGAAGATACAAACGTTAGCGAAGGTCGCTCCTGCTGGTCCTTGCAGGCGGGATCAGCTACCAAACCTGCACGACATTCCATTTCTTCGTGCGCAGTGCCCTTTTGTCCCATTTGCTCCGGTCGAGATGGCCGCCCTGAGTCGTCATGCACTTCTTTTGGATCTGACTCCTTTTACTTTGGTACTAACGTTGACAGCGCCTCAGACGTCTCGTGTTCTGTCGATACTAATACGGAATGTATTACTTACCGCCCCACGTTGAGCGTCTGCGATACTGGTATGCAGCAAGTGCATTTAAACGTTTATGTCTTTTGCACGCTAGGTCATTCGTAAGCATCTACTACGAGTTGTAGTATCTGGAATTGACGTCATTGATTCTTCTGCTTTCCAGGAAGTAGCACAATGCAGAGGCAGAAGCATCAAGTGCCCCGGTGCAAGTCTGCTCTTGATCATCCGCGCAGTTTCAATGTGAGCACGTCGGAAACTTACGTAACTGAACCTGTCAAAGTCTTCCGTCCTTCGAACGTTTATAATGGCAGTTTGGTCGTTCAGGCAAGAAAAAGCGAGCAACCCGGAATAACGGACTTTGACCGCAGGTTAGATATGGGGCAAAGAAAAATGGATAGGTGCGTAGCCTACTGATAAATCTGAACAAGATACCGACATACCTTTTAAGCGTTAGCACCTACGGTAGACCTGTATTGGCCAGGGTTCTGTACAGTTTCGTCGCTCAAAATCCTCGGTGAGTTTTCAAAGACTTTGACGCGCTCTTTTGTGCATTATGAAGTTTGCAGTGAGTTGGATCTGTATCCTGACGACACTGTGACGATAAGACGTCAGATCGACGCCAACTGGTGTGAAGGCGAAGTTGGCGGCCGCGTTGGCATCTTTCCTACGAATTATGTTGAAGTAAGTGAATGGTGTCGCATAGTTAGCGTCCTACTAAAGAGAATAGAAGCAGTGTCAGAGGGCGCGGAGATGATAAACCTTGTACGCAAAATTTAACTTTCCCTTAGTAGCATTTATGAAGTGGGCTGATTGTCTCATTGTATGACGATGCTTCTTCTTCCACTAAATCAATTCATTCACTGAAGGCTGTGTTCAAGAAGAGTCCTGAAAATGCCCTTTTATTTTAAGATAATTTTGTGCTACATTAGAACATGTAATATCAGACATAAAAACCTATGTGCCCATTAAAAAACATCCTATATTCAAATTTTGGCATAATATAGCGAAGTGAAAGTGATTACTTACTTTTTTCCAGCCTTTCACAGAGAAGTCAATCAGTGGTGTACGAGACACAGCAAGTGCAAGAAGGGGAAGAAGTATGGCTAAAGTTTTGTACGATTTTGTCGCTCGTCGTCCTCGTGAACTAACTATCAAGCAGGTCTGCACTCGTGCTATTTATCGAGGTTACAAGATTTGCTAGAATTACGTTGCAGGGTGAATTTGTTCATCTCATAAGGGAGGTAGACAGAAACTGGTCACTGGGGTGCAATGAGCATGGTCAAGAGGGCATGTTTCCTTCTCACTACGTCAAACCCTGTGAGGGAGTACCTGACAGAAGGCCAACGGAGTCGCTGACATTGCGGAAGGGTTACCAGTCGCATTCTGGCCCTTCTAGATTCGCCTCAGCGTTCGATGGTCACTCGACCTTCAGTTCCAGGTACGGCTTGCTGTAAAGGATGAGAAGCCGTCGGAACTTGTTCCGCTGCTTCAGGCCGACGGATCGAGTTTCCAAGTTGATGATCGATGGCGTATCCTATGATGGCGGTGTCAAGGCTGACTCGTTGGACGCCATTTTGAATGAGGTGTAAAACCTGATCCGTATAATCAAAGTTGAGTTGCTCAAATAATTACTGAATTCAGATGAAGTTGTATTCTTCATCGCTGTTGGACTCCAAGTCTTCCAAACACCAGCCTACGCAACCACCTTCAACAACAGGGATAACTGCAAATCATAGCGCGATGTACGCTTCAAAAATTGACACGTAAGCTTTCCGTAGATTTGTGACGCCCCTTTCGCAGACAGTGTGCATACAATCGGTCGATTGAATTAGATATGAAGCTGTGTACGACTATATGCCGGAAAATCCGGACGAATTAGAGCTGAAACGCGGCGATATAGTTTACGTAGTGGAAAGCTACGATGATGGATGGTTCATTGGCACCTCTCTGCGAACCGGACGATTCGGCACGTTCCCAGGCAACTACGTCAAGCGCCTATGAGCTCGACTATGCAATTGTTGAACAACTGAAAGTGGCACCGTCTGAGCAAGCGTCGTCGAGTCGTCATCGCTGCAACGCCTGTTGGGCATTGCATTGGGACCTCGGATCGGATATAACGCGTAGTGCGACGTATAAGAAGTAAATGCGCATTTCCTTTTGCAATTATTCCGCTTGCTGCGTCTCCATGAACAACCATGTTTGAACAAGCATGGGTGCTATTTGGAGAAAGTTAGCGGCCAAATTCGTGCTTACGCTTTCTGCCCCTGCACAAGTGTCTCCTCTTTCGGCGGCTCGAACTTTTGTTACTAAATTGCAAAATAGTGTATTACTTCTGTTTTTGTATTTATGCTTGTAAGTTAGGGTAATAAATGCAGAAAGATTTCGAAAACTATCAACTTTCTGCTGACTAGAACTTACGAACTTTCTTAACTGTCTACGCACGTGTAGGCATCAGTCAGCTTGAACCCTATCATCGTAGTGTTGTTAGAAGGCAAATGGGTAGCTAAGATAATCTATCTGGAAGTAACATCTAAGTTTAATTTAAATATTTTGAACACTGATAGATCTTTTCAGTGCTAAGCAGTTATTTGTAGTGGTTTGTTCAATGTTAGTTCGAGTTATCTGCCTATTATTATCACTCTAATGAAGAAGATATGTTCTCTATAGTACCGCAATTGTTTAACCTTCTGAATAGCTGTTGTTCCTTCATCAGCAATGGCCTTTTGCTGCTGACGAAACACGGTAATTTTGGAAGCAGACCTTCGTACATTTTTGCACTTCAGCCGATTGCCTGCAACAAAAGATGCTCTCTCTGCACCAAGCAATTCCCATAACTATAAATAGTATTTAAGTGCATTTTGCGTTAATACTACTATTTTACGTCTGGGCAATGCAACAGTCTTAATGTTTCATATTTGTTGTTAGCGTGTAATTGTGGTTGGCTTTTTGCATTTGCTAACTGCAATGTTTTTATACTTAATTTTATGCTGTTTGCATGTTCGTCAATTCTAGATCATTTGCTATGCAACTTCAGCCTACGTCTAGCTTGCAAGATACTGCATGAAACTGCTTCCAATTAAATACATTTTGCTGATGATTGCTTTGATTAGATGGGTTCCATGTATTGTGTGTTTACTTTTTCTATGTTCTAGAACAAAAGCGGTGTATGTTTTGGAGCATGCGATTTCTGAAATCAGATTGTTTGCGTAGCTTCCCTCTTTCGTGCAGGTAAGTCCGTTAGAGCTTTGAAATTTGTTTCCGTTACTAACTTGTATTTCGTTCTTTAAAATGACATACGTAAGCACTGGCGCACGTTCTTTCTATTCCCAACCTATCAGGTGTTTGAAGCATGGCTACTTTAACTGCTATTATTGTGCTTCAACTACCGTATGACTGATGTGTAGGAGTTTCCGACTTAACTATATGCGCAAGGCTTAGTTTCATATTTAGCTTGTACTACTGCTTTCGCTCTGGTCATCACTGTTTTAACAACTCTGATAAGCCTGCCTTCTAACCCTATTTATGCATGAAATTTTGTAGCTTCATCTGCATATTATTATTTGCCTATTTCTATAAGACATTGCGGGCGTTCCTAAATGGTATTGCACATTTTTTGAATCTTGAGCCATTTCGGTGAGGAATTTTTCGTTGTCAGAGTGATTGACCAAATAACAAGCTGAAGCACTTGCACAAAGCCCTTCCTTGCTCACTTGTCGTTAACGTTGCTACTGAATCGTAACCTGTGAGAGGCAATGAAAACTGGTTTGATTCAAAAAACTGTTTTAAGCCGAAACTCAGCTGTTGACAGAAACGAGGAAATAGACGTAACGCGATTGCTGACCTTTAGTGAAATTACAGTAGCTTGCCTTCATGGCAAGAATCAAAAGGTAACCCGACCTGAATGGGCGCTTCCTTAGCTACATCTACTGCACAGGCTTCTCTGGAAGCAGTAGTGAAGTTGGAAGGCCACTACGTCAGGCGAAGAAGGCGCGAAAACATTAATGAAGAAAGTTTCAATAGCACCAATCGGAAATGGATCGGAAAATGCTCTCTTGTTAGGAAGATGTCGGTTATGTTCAATTCAAATATAGTACAACATGACATGAATGCAAAATCTCATTTTATCACGTCGACTATTAATACTGTTTTGCTATTATGTCGAGATGGCCGTTCAGGTCATGTAGAAAATTACTACCTATCCATCACTGCATTCTAAAAGTGGGCAGTTAAGGATATGGAATGTTGGAAGAATCGATTCTTCAGTCAACATACCATATTCCTGAAGGGTACAATAGAAGCTTGATTATCCGAACTGTTGTAATTGTTTCAGCGGTAGCTCAGATAAGCAAAAATTTGAATGTCAGAGTAGTAGTTCGCCCTCTGTGTCAGTTTTCCCTTCATCATTCGATTTTATTACCAAATCAATCTCATACGTAAAGCAGCGGCAGACCGGCTTAATATTATTAAAATAAGGGCATTAATAAAAGCTTCCGAAGCTTTCAGATCACTGTATCCCTGCCGCCTTTTCAGGGCATTATCAGATTGACTGATTGTATTACAGGACAAATTATTTGTCTCTTAGTGTATCGCGTTTATGTTTTTTTCTTTTCTCGTTGATCTCGTATGCGACTTTCGTTTGTGTGTTCGTTTTAGATCTATGCGTTAATAGGACCCGCAGTTCCCCAGTTTTACTAGTCACCGCTTAATAAGCTTTAAGTTAATAAGAATGACAGTGACTACTTATTAACTACTGAAGACGAAGTGGTCCTACATGAGTTTATGCCACGTAAGGATTCATTGGTACCAAAAAGTAACATTTATTTGAAAAGTCTGTTATACAGTAGGCTCCTGCGTTCCTTGACTGCCAAATAGGGATCCTTTTTCAAGCGTAATATTCTTGGGTCGAATTCCTCTCGCCTTTTCACCCATGGCGACTTCCAACCAATGAAAAGCCATTTTTCGTCATGTTGGTCAAGTGCTTCTTCCGTGTCCCTTTGTACGTTTAGTAGTAATTGACCAATTTTGCCAAGCCTCAGACCTTTGTTGTCGCAAGCTAACCACTTGTTGCATGGTATTGAAGGAGTTTCGAATATTTGTAGTGACACTGATATTGCCGATAGTCCCAAGCGACTCTGTTGACAAGAATTTTCCACTTAACAATTTTGTTCATCTTGGTGACGATTCAGATAATCAAAATTCTACAGTGTTTTAACATTAAGAAGTAGTAGGGCCGCTTAAAAGCAGTTGATAACAAAACTATGAAAGTGAAAAAATGAAAGATCAACACATTGCGTCAATTAGTTATTTGAGAATAAGATTTGGATGCTCATTCCTAACGTTGCTGCCTATCTCTCATCTACCGTAATCCATTTGAACCATTGATAATCATCAGCGTCTTTTGTCAAAGGAACAAATAGTCATCGAATGGGACTTATCATTAGTAAGGGGCAAATTGGTTTCGCGAGCGCCACTAACAGAAGCGCAGGCGAGGGGCACTGATAATGGCCATTTGCCCGTTTATCACGCTTTTGCTCTATTGTTACAAACTTTGACAATTATCACAGCTTGCCTTTATAAGATTTGATAATTTCACGTTAATCCATGGTGAAGGCGTTTGGTTCTCTTGCTTACGCTGCGTGCACAATTTTAGAATATATGCAGAGCAGCTACAATTACGTTTGAGCAACTATGGTAAACTGGAGAAGCATTTCTTCATGCGTTGTTACATTTACTATTGATTTTTCTCTCGGGTGACTGTTTGATTTATGATATATTTATCTATTAGGAGCCTTGAATACAAGTTAAATTTTCTTCTGCTCCATTTTGCCATTTTAAGAAGGGTCGCTTGTGAAAAACGTTCGCCTTTTCCGTAGTTCAATTTAACATTGCTTGTTGCAGTATAGAGGTGCCTTAGTAGCTAGAAAACAACTCCAGTACGACGAAATTAACTATTCATTGAATTTTTCTTCTCCTTGATCAGCTCATTCAATATGCATTCAGTCATGGGTGATTAAAAGCTTAACCACTGTAATTCGGTTGCCAACGTGTCAATAAGCATTTTGTTTGAAAGTAAAAATGTTCTTTTAATACATCGAATTATCAATGAATGGCTAGTTTTATCTTACGTTGAGACGTTTGATGCATAATGTAACCAACATCGTTGGGGAAACCGATAGAGCGACTGACGTTTGCCTCTTTTGACAGTTGAGCTTTTTTCCAAAGACGCGCAGAGTACACTTTGAGGAAGTGCCTTATTCTTTTTTCATCTTTTAGCAAAGTGGGAGTCTTAGCTTTGTGAAATACTTAAGGGAAAGTTTTGATTTCACATTGTGTTCGCTCTGCTATGCAAGTAGCGGCAGAAGAACTGTCGAAAGAGGGCCTTACGGGAAACGTGGACCTTCATTTTGCGAGATTTCATTCTTCTTAATGGTAGCTTGACATTTTCTCCCAATTTATTGGCCTTCGTTCGCCTTGTATGGCAAAGCAATTATAGTAAATCTTCCATTTTTGACCTATTACTGGCACTAATTAGCTGCACAGCGAAAGGCGAGCGGTTACATCAATCAAAAGTCCAGATGGGGTTACATACATGTGAGCTTCGTTCTTCACTTCGTAGAACGGTGCTCTCCTCGTACAGAGACTTGAAATAGTCTTCTACAAATGCTTAAGCTGCGTAGGTTAGCTATCTCGTTACCGTTAGCATTTCCTATCATGCGTTTTTCTTACATGAGTGCTAATTGATTTTGAATTCCTTCTGCACTCACCAAGTTGGACCGTTTGTGGAAAATGAAAAATTTACCATCGCCTTCATTGGCGTAGTCTTAGGCCAACATAAAATGCGCAGGTTTTCTACTTGATTTCGTTTATTTGTTTATTTGTTAAGTCACTTGTTTTTAAAGTTGACTTATTGATTTTTGCGCCGTTCATCAAGAACACTGAGTACTTTCCAGTAGGGATAATTATATTAGGTAGGCGCGGTCGCTTCGTAAGCGTTTTGTCTTGCCAGATGGAGAGTATTCTTGAAGATATGATGTTTTGAAAATGGGATATAATGTTAAAGTGTTGCTTGCTTGTCCGCTGAGTGCTAGTTTTAGTCGCTGTATAGTTTATGGTGCAATTGGAGTATTTGCTAAGAATAAATGTGATTGGTCACTTCCATTGCAATGGAAGCTTAAGTGGCAAAAATGGGATCAGTCGGTAGGCGCGTACAAAGTTCAGCTGCTGAAAGAGCGTAGTTCGCCGCAAACTCTTCGTCTAATTTTTTTTGGTGGAATATAACTGTGCATAACAATATTTTCTAGTCCGCTTGAAACTGCTAATAGCAACTCTCATTGATTGAGTTAACGGATGGCAGGCTAACAAAGGAAAACTGCATTGATTATTTGAAGTGATCTACGGAGTCCTATATGTCATATAAGAAGCTTGTCGATTTGCATTTTAAGCTGGAGTGGATTGACACGGGCATAATCATAACAACGACGTATCCTTTCCTAGAAATGAAGTGCACAGAAACCAACCAACTTTCTATGCAATGCACTGCTTGCGGCGAACTGTTGGGACAAATCTCTTCCGTAGCAATTTTTATGCAAATGAAACGTTTGGGTTGGTAACGCTTTCATTATATCACTACTGCATTTACGCCGGTAATTCTCATTTTTGTTAATACCTGATACGTTTAAACGCAAGTCGTCCTCCAAATTCAGATTGGTACGCGCATATTTCAGTTCAACTCATTATAACGTAATACCAGATGCCTCAGCAGTCTCTCGACTGTTGCTCTATGAGCAATGGTGATGTTTTGCAGATTCGCATTCTTTTCAAAAAGTACAACGTGCTATGCGATTTTACAAAGGCTGAATTGCTAGCATTTGCAACTGCACGTTCACAGTTGCCTCATTGCCCTTAAATACCAGTTGCGGCTAATCTGCTGAACGTCATAACTAAAAAAAAGTAATTTTAATAGAAATGAGTTTTTATGAACAGATTCATTAAGTAAGGCTGCCATATAGATGTTACCTTCAACAGGGCGAAACTTTGAGTGAGAATATTTTCCCAATTAATAAGAAGTGTTGAAAATGGGATTGCTTGCAATGGAATTGTTTACTTCTATTTTGTTTTACGAAAAGGCTTAGCTTCTTCCCTTCTTGAAAGCAGTATGAAAGCTACGGGAGGTCACTTGATTAAGTGCCAAATTTTCCATTTGGTAATGTCATTTGCCGAGTAGGTGTTCAGTTTCCACATTGGTCGATCAGCCATTGAATTTTAGTGTTGATCTATGGTTTCGCAATCAATTGTAAGTTTAATTTCAACGTGAACTATGCGCGTGGATGTCATGTACCAAAGTGACTTATTGGATGCAGTCAGCTCATGATTGAACTCATTAATCCTTAGCACGAAAATGCATTGATGCTTTACTGTTTTATTGATGTTGGGCGAATGACATTTAGTCAGTTGAGGCTATTGATGTTAGGAGTAAAATTAATCCAATTTCGCTGATTCTAAGTCTTCTCGCGTCAAGGTTGAAATTTTGGCACATTTTGCAACGATCGGAAGACGTTGTTGTTGTTGTTGTTGCCTTTCAGGCAAAACTAAGCGGCGAAACATTTCTGTATGATTCATCTGTAAGCTGTGACGCTTAACGAATTGCGGAATGCAATTTCTCATCACCTCCATTAAAAGTGCGTCGTGGCGGAGTGCTATGACTCGAATTGTTTGTCATTTCTTTCATTTAAATGTTCGCATTCCAATATCGGAATTGCAATAGCAGATAAGTGCCACTTTCTTGAGTCTCTAAAACAAAATTTGGACTTCATCATATTTCCGGGTAAGTTTGCATCGTGTCTTAGTTCGGTCTAACCGCAAAAAAATTGGGCACAACACTATTAATGGTCTCCTTGACTTGACGGAAGTTTTACCTAAGCAAAACATCTCGTTTACACGGCTTTGTCAAGCTCATTGATCAATTCTTTCATTTACGTCTTTCAGTGATAAGGGTTTTTGCGTAAGCACTTTTTAAAGCAAAGATATTTTTCAGTCTTACTTCATTGATGTCAAACTTTGCCTTAGTACGAGCAATTCCTGCGTACAACTTATGCATACCTAACAGGGCGTGATCATGTTTGAATTTGAAAATAGGGAGAGCTTACAAGTTAACCTTCTCCTTCTACAACGTGGGCGTCTTGTGGATGTTCCTTCTTTGATTTTCCATGGTCAATAGCTGCGAAGAAAAAGTATTCTAAATGTTGGCCTACTTTCTATCATAGATAGTTTTTAATGCTAGATGATTTTTAGCTTTTCTTTGAGTCTGTATTGGTAAGAAGCAAACAGTAATAGGCAAATTCCGTTACTCAGTGTACTTTTCAACAGCTGCGTCAGACTTTAGTACCTCCAACAAGAAGCATTTATGATTAATTGCAATTTATTATTAACATAAGGACTGAAGGCACGAAGCATTAGCTGGCGTTGGTTTGTTCCCAAGTTATGCATAGGTGCACTTAGCAGACGACGGATAACTCTACTCAATGTCATGCCGTCAGTCATGTAGCCTGTAACAACGTCGTCACATGGTTCATTTAGTGCACAAGCTGTTAATAGGTTTTCAAAGCAAAAATTTTTATTTGCCCATTTGGAAGCGCAGAACAAGGTTTACAAAGGACGACGCGCCTTAGCACGCAAACTTTGTTCTCTGCTTACGCAATTCTGCGTCCAAAAATGGCAACTACATTACGTCATTTGCTTTGCTACTCTAACCAAGACAAACACTTTCACCGATAGGCAGTGGCCGAAAGTAAGTTATACACTTTTATGCTCAATTTTCCTCTGCGGTACTTTTGCCATGAGCTTTGCGCGACCGTTGTTCTTTGCCACTTCACGGTATACGAAGTACCAGTGCTAATAATCCTTATGAAGTTGTTTCAAAGTTTATGGCAAATTTGAATGTGGCCTGCCAGTCGTTGTCACCCAAGGCAGCATGTGCGTACGACAGAATTGTTGACTACCCAGCGTGGCATTCTTTTGGTTGACCAAACTATCTAACCGTAAAGCACACGTTTTGTCGCAATGCCTACTGGCAGACGTATAAGCCATTAGAAAGACAATTGTATTAAGTTTTGTCATTTCGCTTCACTCTAACCACCTTTTTAGCAGTGTATCATATTAACGATAGTCCACCGGTGGATGGTGACCTTATAATAGGAACATAGCATGCATGCTAACCTGATCGCCGCTGCATATGAGAACCATTCGTACAGATACGACTGCATAATATGACAGACAAAAATTCCACTGGAATTATCGCAAATTCCATCATCCAACTTGTTCTCCGGAAAGAAGTGTGATTTCTTGATTGCTTACCGAAATCGATTTGGGTCAGACGGCGATGATTATCTGGGAACGACCTGTTCACCACAGAGGGCAAAGAAGGCGGCTCTTCGCCTGAAATACGTCATTTTGACGAGACGAAATCGCAGTCGCGGAAAAAAATGTTTGCTTGGTTTGCCTTCGCCCGGCCCATAACGGGTTTTCCATCCGTACATTTTCCTTTGGCCGGCGAGCGCATTCTACTTCCATTTTGTCACTGTTGAACCGCTGTTGCTCAGCCTAGAAATTCAACGTACCTTTTTTTGTTTCCGAATAGGCGAAATGCAGTCTAGAAAGTTCCAACGTTTTCCAAATGCCAAATTTAATTACTTTTTTAGGTAATCATGATTTCTCTTAAATTCGTGTCGCCATTTACGGCTTTGCCATCGGCAGTGCTGACTTTGCGTAGGGTCGAGTTGAAAGAGTAAACGGGCTATTAAGCCTCGCATATCTCCTACGACAGTTCGCTTCGGAATTGCATAACGACTTCGAAACGGTTAGCTTAAACTTGAACACATTTCATTCATGCGCTACCAAGCAACGCAATTCTTAGTTTGCATATCAATGCAAGCGATCGTTTGGCAGCGTCTTTGCTCCTTTAGCGGCCCTGTGTTGACGATTTATTTGGGCTTTCAGATTTCGTTATAATTTATCTCTTTCACTGCAGAGGTCAAGGAAAGATTTATCTTGTCGGCAAATGAATGATAGCTTCACCGAAATCTTTGTGAATGGCTTTTTTTGCGCCTCTCCTTGCCATTGAAGAAACGAAAAGATACTGTCTAGCTGCTCAATGATAGGTTAGCGCTTAGCATCTAAAAACAGCGCTTTAAGACTTTTGCGCAAGGTTGAATGAGTAGGAATTTTTGAATGGAGTTTTTTTATTCGTCCTTAAACTGAGAATGGCTGCAGAGTAGTATGGAACGACGATCTCGTAGCGACATTCCGGGAATTAAATTCATCCAAATGCTTTCGTACGATGGGTGGATGAATAAAGGCAATGGTGAACTAGCTGTAGGTTCATTTTGGTTTGTGCTGCCCTGCTATAGTTTGCTGCGCCGAACTAAGGTGCTCAACGGGCTCACCGATTTCGATTAGCGGAAGTGCGCCAGTGTTTACGGTCGTTTTCACTGCAATGGCCTTTTGAGCACATTTCATTTACAAAAGATTTCGCAAGGAAGTATGCTTAGCTGCCAAGATTCTTAGCTGGGTTTAATCAGTCAGTCAGAAAAGTAAAAGAATTTTTTGCCCCCGTAACATGACGGAAAACGGATCACAGGGTCAACAAAGTTTTGATGTTTCATTCCCGCTAAAATACATATGCGCTCTTGTTTGCTCGTCAAATTGGCTGCCTTTATTTGGGCATCAATTTGACAGCCGGCTGGTAAACCAACGCTCAGTAAGGATGTTCAAAAATTTGGTTGCCTATTGATGACACGTTCGTTATTGTTTTCTAATGATAATGTTGCAATCACAGGTTGAAGGGCGAAGCATGACATGTTTGTATGACCAGTTTCTGTTTGCGCTTCGACACTTTCGAACGACCGTCTTTGAAATCATGTCTAAACTTCCGAAGCTCTGTCGTAGGAATAATCCAGTCATTGCATTAGGTGGTACAATTCCTTTGCTGGTCGAATATTGCTGCTCACTCTTTCACTCCTTTCTTTGCCCATTATGGTTAATCTCCACTGGAAACCTGTCGATGCTAGAAATCTGTTGACAAAAGGTAACTGTATGCAGTTTCCTTAACCCCACCGTATGGTATAACGGTAGTTCGTGGGGAACAGCATTTCTGTTGCGCATAAATTCTGCAGATTGCTTATTGCAACGTGTTGGACAGCGTTGATGCCTTGTTTGTACTGTTGTTTAGCTGATAGTATACTGTGCACCTTTTTTGGTTTATTTATCAACATTTTTCCTTCTTAGGAGCAATAAGTGGCGATCGAAAAAGTCGTATACATTTGAACATTTTCTCATACGCTCAGGTATTCATAAAATAGCGATAAATGCTTGTTTAACTACACATGTTGGCTGTTATTATTAGATAATCGTCAATGATGCATCTCTAGACTTGGTCCTGCTCGGCTTCACGGTCCATCAAGTGTAATACTGCGCATTCAGCGTCTTGCGATTTTGCTGCAGTAAGATGCGGCACCATCAAGTAGGCGTTGCAGCCTGCAACGTCGAAAAGGACATGCTTAAGAATGGTAAGTGATGAAACGTCTTTGGGCATTGTCCAGCAGTTACAGTCCGCGAACGTGCTATAGTTGGCGTGCAGCCTTTCTTACCTAACCAAAAGGTCACTCAAGCTAGTTTACTATTTGTCCTTTGCATTTTGTTTCGACAAGTTCCACCTTGTCGGCTTGTTGTTAGCTACAGCGCCAAAAAAATGAGAAGTAACGTTAAGCGGCAACGAAGTGGAAGAACAGTAGCGGTCGTTGATCTGATTGCTCCAACATTTGACTAGTTTCCTTGTTCGGTGAATCAGTCTTCGAAATATTTTTCCTTTTGTTCAGTGGTAGATGCAGTTAGTTATTCATTGCCTCTTTTCCTCTGAATCATTCTTTCATGATTAATCTGATGGCAAAACAATGCTCCTGGGGGCTTATTGCGCTCACATCAATTGGTTGCTTGCATCGTTCACTAGTTTTGGTCGTTCGCACACGTGCTTCGCTCGGTGTTTCAACGCTGCGAATATCGTGCTGCTTTCAACTTATCTAAAGCTAATTTACGCATTAGCCAAAGGACGATCTCTCAACCCAATTGATTCCTCATTTGTTTGAACGTATATTCGTTTCGCTGCACCAATGGGATCAGTTCGACGGAAGTAAAGGTGCGAACCTGCAGTAGCGCCTCTTCGAGCACGTAGATTCTTAGGGTAAACGATCCGACACGACGCGACCACCACGGAGCAATGGTTTAGCAATGGACGTTCTCTTTTCCCTTATTGAACGAAGCTCAGCGACAGAGTGATGGCTGTGTTTGAAAAAGTTTCTTCATTCGACCAACTAAGTACGTTTCTATGCCTGGCTAACTTGCTTAGAGACGCGATCAGGCAGGTTAGCCGTATCACATTTTCTACAGATGGTAATGCGTCGGCGGGAAACGATTTTGCACTCAATAAAAGTTCCCACTCTTTTCAACCGAGTTAGTCGGTAAGCAGAGAGCTAATTGTTGATTGAAATTTCCCAGGATTAACTGCATAAAATACATTAAGTACATGCGTACGAATATATCAGCCAGCCGTATTGGAATGCGAGAATTAAAATTATTGTAGCAAGAAAAGAACGTCCCTGTAACTGCCTTTGCAAGCGTTATATAGAACAGTGTCTTATATTAAGGTCTTTTGGTAGTGATCGATCACGACCAAAGATAAAAGTCAACTATTTTCAGCAGGTAACTGTTCCGTTCGCCAATCTGAATTTAGTAGCGTAGTGTTGTCCACCCATTAGAAATGCCAATTGTTTCGCATAGGATGCGGTCGCGTTGAACCGGTTTTCCAAGCTGACACTGTTTTAATTTTGAACGAATTTAAATATTAAGTTTTCCAAAGCGTCTTTGGCCAACTTTGGAACTCCATTCTTCTCAACAGTTTTTGAAAAAGAAAGAAGGCTTCGGCGGAAATGGAAACCTTGTCGAATAGATGCCGTGTTAATTGGCTTCGATTCGACATGGCCAAAGCATCAGGTCTTTGACTATGTATATTTGTTTGAAAACAGACTGCATTGTTACGCATTTTTTCCAAGCTGTACCCGATTTATTGCTGCACAACTTAAGAGAGAACTGTAATGGCTTTGGGGTTTCCTTTCATGGGTTGGCTGAACATGTAATTTCTTGCGTCTTTACAAGGCTTAGAGTGTCGGGTGATTTCTCGTGTCGGTCAGAATGGTTCAATACTTTTCATGTGAAAAAAAGAGCATACCTAAATTGGTTTTTCCTTTTTCTGTCTCTGTGCTATGATTAAAGAATAAATAGAGCAGGCATATTGATCATATGAACTTAACGTCCTTCTTTCCAGAACTTTTGGGTAGGCAGTCAGGCATTATAGCAAGCTGAAGGGCAGACGCACATGAAAAAGCTCGACAGTTTAGCTTGTATCGCATTACGCGATTGCTTGCTGCTCTGAATATCCAATTGCCAGTTTGTTGGAAAGCTAGCCAGGTTTTGATTGTCAAGAAGTTGTGCAAAAATCGCAGTATTGACTGTTGAACCAGCTGGCTCGTCAAGTTATCTTATTGCTCAGTAGTAACCTATGACTGCTTGGGGCCGGCCAGTATCGACCCGATAAGCATTAACTTGCATGACATTTACATCCATCTACAGTGATCAATTAGCAAAACAACATTATTACTGCCTTCATTCGGTGCTTTCTTCAATTAAC
Source organism: Trichuris suis (assembly GCA_000797535.1). Classification (NCBI taxonomy): domain Eukaryota; kingdom Metazoa; phylum Nematoda; class Enoplea; order Trichinellida; family Trichuridae; genus Trichuris; species Trichuris suis. Next base: position 126,917 of record KN538445.1, read on the forward strand.
TGTGTTCACATGCTACGGCAAAAGGTGCACGTAAGCGTGCGCTATTCAATTTTCATTTTTTGACACGCAACGTTTACCAGCAACTCATTACAAGGTTAAAAGGCACGTCAAACAGCTGATAGCTTATTTCAGCTTTGTCGGTCACTGCTGTAGCTGATCGGACGGGCTTCCAACGATGGATACGTTATCAGCAGATGCGCGTAGGTCTTTTCTCGAGCAAGCTTTCTACAAACGCTTAGACGAGAGAGATGCTGCCGTAGAAGCCAACAACTGACGAAGTCTTCCTCTGGCCAGATTCGATTCCACTTTATCCCAACGGGGTTGCGCTATAATGAGTCACGTTTGAAATAGGCCAGCGCAAGTCAAACCGTAAGACCTAATCCGTGTACAGATAATGGACTCAACGGATAAAGCCTTTGAAGTTCCTTTCAGCGAGACTATAAAATCTGTCGTTCTTAAATTCCGACAATAGCATCGCTGTTCAGGTGGCTGTTATTTTAATTGAACGTCTTGAGATCACGCTTATTGGTCACTGTGCCGTACATGGGAAAAAAAAGTCTGCTTTCTAATCCGCTATGGGCAACGCTGGCGTTCAAAAGGATCGCTAAGAATTCGAATTTCGCTGTTCGACAGTTGCGAGGCTTCAATGCCCTCCTTAGGCAATGAAAAAAGGCGCTCATCCTTTGTCCGTGCAGTAGAACTATGGCAAATCAAAATCTGCTGTTAGCATTGTAGGGGTAGAGATTTTTTTAAGGTAAGCTTTTCCGCGTTGCGTACTATTTCCCTATCCAGCTTTTGTCTTAGGCTCTAATTGGGACCGCGTGATTGGTGAGGCCTTGAAAGCCTCAGAAAGCCCCTGAGGCAGTGTCCTGTTTAACTGGTGAAATGAGGGTAGGATATTCTCCTGATACAATTCCTTTCCTTTTGATGATGTACGTTGGATTGCAAAAGGTGAATGAGAGGAGCATTCAAGCGGCTGAGAATGCAGTCGTTCCTTTTATGTTGGCTATGATCAATGACTGAGCTGCCTTTGTCGTCGTCTGCGCGGTTGGTCTGAGAAGCTGCAGTTTTGAAGACAACTTTTGGTGAGCAAAACTTGTCGATGGGTTGGGAGAGGTCCTTATCCGCTGCTCATCGTGGTTTGCAGAAGAATCAGCAGCCAATATCGATTCGAGCACGAGCCGCTACCATGCTTTGAACCGTCCTCGAACCGCTAAACACATGTACACCATGCGACCCGGGTGGCAGTTTCCATGGTGCTATCTGATATTAGTTAACAGCTAGCGACAGAGCTGCACAGTTTCTGCTGGTCGAGCCCCTTCCGCGCGTCTATTAACAGGAAAGACGTCCATCCTTGGGAGAACGAATACTACGCTGGTGATGTCACATTTGTCCTTCTCGTAGAGACGATTGAAACGATTGCCAGAATGATGCAGCGTTACAGTGAGTGGCGCATACTTGAAAAATCAGTGGAACGTCTTGACAGTAATGTTATCATGGCTCGTTGATAACCGGGTAGTTGAAACATCTTGGCGACTATTTGATGTCTCTGTCTCTCTTCCGGCTGTCCATTTTTGTACGAAACGCTGCTTTGAAGTAGTATATGGGAGCGCCTTGTCTTTGTCAATTCCAACAATGGATCATTCTTTGGTTGCCCTCCTTTTGAAGCAGCGCCTACCACCTTCGTATTGCGTCGTAGCCAGCAGTCGCTGGCACTAGTCAGCGAGTGGTCATTGCAGGTAAAGAGGCTGTCACATTGTTGAACAGTTCCTGCTGCCCGTTTTTCGTGAAGTTGGCGTACGCAATGCCAAGCGTTGACCTTACGAACTGCAGCTTTCGTCGCTTCCTAAATTCTTTACTCTAAAGTTGGTAATTGATTTCAAATTTCGTTCGTGAAATTTGTCAAATATTTTTGATTACTCAGTTTGATGACACCTATCAATAGTTGCTGAAGTTAACGCGTAGGTATCATATTGCTAAGCTCTGTCAACTTTGGAAATCTTCTTTCGTCTGCTGCCTTTCGCTTGTATTTAGGCGCGTCAAAAATTGAAGACGTTTATTTGGGATGAGCATACATTGTTGACTTGTCCAACATTCAGTCGATTAGCAACATTGGTAATTTTCAATTAACTGGAAATTCAGCGCGCTTTCTTTTTAGTCTTATCACATGGCTGAGAAAGCATTTCATCGGCATTGCTGAACAGCGTAGAGTCCAAGGTTCCGTAAGGATTAGGAGGTCAATTAGTCGAATCAGGTGACGACGACGACGACGACTGCCGACTGGCGGCAGCTCAGTCGAAGGAATTTTCGTTCAGAAACGGTAAATCAATTCTCGAAGGCGTACACACATTTGACTTTTAGAGTTTTCGTAAGAAATTGGCAAAGAATAATGGCAGCTATCCCTTTGGGACACCACCCTTTCGGTGGGATGTCGCAACACCAAAGTGACATGTGGTTAAGCTTCTTTGGCTACACGCGGGGCCGTTTTCGTTTGAAACACTCACCAGGCGCTAGCTTAGGCTGACTAACGAATTAACTGAGGGAAATGCGCGCAGCTGGAAGCTTTTTGTATACCCTGCGTGCTTTGCGGTCTTTAATGTTGGCAGTTGCCGGCTCATTGCCTTCTAACCAGAAATATGCCCAAATCGATAAAGCTATTCTTCCTATTGGGAAATCCGACCAGCAAGAATCGGCGAACAGGGTACTAACCCACTACCGCATCGTCGTTGAACGCTTGCATTTCTCAATTCTTCTTCTTCTTTGCCTGGTCGGTAGTATCAGTTTTCATGTCCTTCTATCGTGGCTGTCAGCTAAAAGCGGCTCGCTCGTCTTGACAAATTTTTTCAAAAAGTCAGGCGTTCGACGCGCATTCCTGTTGTGACGGCGAAGGTCTCCGCAGTCGCTGTCGTATGTTGCTCCAGTTGAACAACATAACAAATGCTTGGAAGGTTGTTTCGTCCTCACTTATACTGACTTGTCGCGCGCTATCCGACCAAAGACGTAGTTAACATTTGAAATATCCCTTTTTCCCAATTGCCCCTTGTAAGTCGTCCTTTTGGACCGAATTGCTTGAAGCAAAAAGCGATGACGCACCCGTGCGCAACTGCATATGATCGCCTTGTCATTGGGCCGACAAATCGCGCCCCGACTTGACGTCGATGCACCTTGCTTGCGTTGCGGCCAATTGACTTAAATTCCTTTATTGCTGCTGATTACAAATTTGCCTACCGATAAACCATGCGCCCCATTAGTAATTGGTTTAGTTTCAGCAAAAATGACCGCGGGCGACGAGTGCACAGTGTTGGAGCTGATGGAATTGATGGAAAAAAGAGGAATAGAAGGAGTGCAAGAGATTAGCGACCGATACGGTGGTGTTGAAGGCCTATGTCAACGTTTGCGGACATCGATCAACGACGGTAAGTGGACAACAGTAGGCTAGCCGTCTGCTTAGGCTACTAAGGGTGTTGTGGGCACCTTTCCGGTTCACAATTGACGCAACGTCTTGACATAGATAGATCGCATGCGCACGACCTAGTGACTGGTCGTTGATAGCAACCATAAGTGATTCATTATTTAAAAACGACTTATTAGTTCTGCTCGCTTGGTGGGCCGCTGCAAGAAATCCAACGATTGCTTTCTTATTGGACGTTTATGTAGGTGACATGCCGATCCAATAATTTTTTTTTATCAACGGCAACAGCGTGAACAGCTGAGATGGTATGCAAAAGCGTAGCGTGCGTTTCTAAGCCTACGTAAGAATGTTATCGAAGCGCCTGACCTTTGGTGGTTTATTGCCAGAAGGTAGAAGGAAACGCAGCATGCCAATTTGTCAACAAAAGTGACAACCAGATTGGTTAATTGTTCTTCTTAAGAGTTGTCGTAAATTTCTTTTTACTTTAGCGAATTGCAGTTTAAGGCATCATCTTGCCAAAAGTTTTTCCGTAACATCATACTCTCCTGAAGAACTTAAAGGGAGGGCAGAATCGTTACCCAGTTTTCTCAACCTTTTTATGGTCACGATAATATAATGACAAGCAAACAAAGCGGAAGAAGGTCTCGCGCGTTTTTCGAAAGCGGTGAGACGCTTTGGGCAAAAATTGAGCGATGCTTACCGATGCGATACATATTAGTCATTCAATATACCATTTTTGAGCAAGATACTTAGCAGTCGCTATGGAGAATTTTTCAGCGGCGAAAGATGAAGAGTTAAGATAGAAAGGGATTTCTGCGAGCTGCACTCTGGATAGCGGCAGCTTGAATGCGAGCCCAAGCATTCAAGCAGCCGCTATCCAAAGTCATGCAAAACTAAGGTATCATTTTTAAAAATTAGGTCATGTTGAGAATAGTAACAGCTTAGTGATTCTACTGTTGGCATGGATCCGAAAATTCGATTATCGTTTTCTTGCGACTGTTCAAATTAGCGGTGTACTTACACTGCGTTTCTGAAGATGAAGATACTCGTTAATCAGCATGTTCACCTTCACCCTAATTGAACCAGTATCGCATGCAGTTAATAAGCATGCGAGCAGCCGAAACAACTATAGACGGTTACCATGTTCAGATACTTAGGCAGAAATATTTTCGGTATGTATGGTGCTCGTTGAGCCGTGGCAACAAATAGCGGTTGCGTGGTGTAAATCAAAACAAGTGAAAATCGCTTTTATTGTAAATGAGCACGTCAAGACGTTGACGTCTGGACTCGCTCTTGGAAGAGCGCGCTTCTCCATTTTTTTCATGTGATGGAATCCAGTTTTATTAAGCGGCAAAGGAAATTGACGACCGCAGTGTTTTTGACACTCTTCTCGTCCCGTCTTCAGTGGGCGGAAGCGAATGGCGTAATGTTACAAAACGACGGTCAATGGCGGTATAAATAGCCCACGGAACGGGTTATCGATTGCAAGCTGACGATAGAGAAGGTTTCAAAATTTTGTATTGTTGCGCTTTGCAGCCTGAAATTAAAAAATGCCTTAGGAAGCTGCGTGATGGGAAGTGCACGCACGATTTGCGAGCAATTTGTTCTAAATATAAGGGCGGGATGATGCAACAGCCAATTTTGCTTATAATGCGATCCAGATGTTACCCACCTTCTTATTTATAGCTACTGAAGTGCCAGATGGATAAAGTCTGATATTCCTGGCTTTAAGTGATTCTGGGTGCTTGTGGGTGTGTTCAAACATGGCAAAAGCCCTTATCGTTAAATGCATGATCATAATTGGGACCGTTTAGTCCCTGTCAAGCAGGACACGAGTCTGTGCATTAGCGAATTCCCTATCTCACCTACGCTTAAGTCTAAACAACGTCTAAAAATCTGACTTTACAAACTACTTGCAGTTTTTGATTCCACCATTCCGCAGCAGTTAACTTAAGCTTGGAAAACTTGTAAAGAAGACTTTGAACTCCACAGCTTTCCCAAAGCATTTAACCTTTTCTCTGCAATGGACGTAACCATAATACACTACATCGATGAGCAGTTAACAATAAAACAGACTAATTATTTATGTACTGCTTTTGTGTCTGATTGTTCTTGATTGGTTATGTTTGGTTGTGACTTTGAAAAGCGCAGATTCTTACTGGAAGAGGGGCTATTGTTATGTATAGATTTGAGGTGAAAAAGAATCAATATAATTGTAGGGCTTTGTGACAAGGATGACATAGAAATGCGACGAAGGATATACGGCAGCAATTATATACCTCCGAAACCGCCAAAGTCATTCTTCAGGCACGCTTGGGAAGCGATGCAAGACTTAACCCTTTTGATTCTGATCGCTGCCGCTGTTATATCGCTCGGACTTTCCTTCTATCCGAACGCGAATAAGTCTGGTGAGAGAGCTCGGTTCGACTTCATTATCTTTCAACTCTTAATCGCGTTGCACTTTTTCAGAAGTGGATCAGAGCGCTGAATGGATTGAAGGAGCCGCAATTTTTGTTGCCATCCTTGTTGTCGTACTTGTAACAGCCGGCAACAACTACAGCAAAGACAAGCAGTTCCGAGGACTGCAAGCGAACATTGAAAAAGAGCAAAAGTTCTGCGTTGTCCGTAATGGCCAAGCAGAACAAGTGCTCGTCAGAGATATTGTAGTCGGCGATATCTGCTTGGTTAAGTATGGTGATTTGATTCCGGCCGATGGCGTGATTATTCAGTGCAATGATTTAAAATTGGACGAGTCTTCACTGACGGGTGAATCAGATATGGTGCGCAAGGGTACCGGTCTTGATGTGATGGTACTTTCAGGTAAGCAATTTTCGAGCAAGCTAGAAAGAGAGGTGTCATATGTAGTCTTTGTTTGCACGTACGTATTCTACTTTGTTTAGCATTTCGAAACTGCTGGCACATTTGTGCGTCTTCAGGTACCCACGTGATGGAAGGAAGCGGAAGGATAGTGGTAACGGCTGTTGGCTTAAATTCGCAAAGCGGAATTATAATGAAATTGTTGGGATCAGCTCAGGAAGCAAAACAGGATGGAAATCGTGGGGCAAAAACCGGCGCAAATGGTTACCCGACGCGGACGCTGAGAGACTGTTACGGTACATTTGAATTTCAGCGAAAGCAGAGCCCAAAGTTTCAAACGAACTTGATGGACACGTCAAGCAAGCAGGCGATGGAGACGAAACAAAAGGCAGAAAAGCAGAAAAGTCGGTGCTGCAAGGCAAATTGACTCGTCTCTCTCAACAAATTGGAATTGCAGGTAATGGGTAAGCATAATCATTATTGCGCTACTTTGGCACTTTTTTTCTTTCTTAGGAACAGTTGTAGCCGTTCTGACTATTGCTGTACTTATTCTTCGCTATTCAATAGAAAAATTCGTTATTCAACAGAGGGCATTTTCCATTAACGACATCCATGACTTTGTCGGCTTCATTATTATTGGTATTACGGTGCTTGTTATAGCCGTTCCTGAAGGTCTACCTTTGGCCGTTACCCTTTCGTTGGCCTATTCCGTTAAGGTAAATTTCCTTTGTTTTTCTAGTAAGAGTTGGGCAACAGTAAGGATGAGTTAAATGTGTCAAGGCTGCTGCTTTGCGGACTCGTTCCGCTACGGCAGAAGACACTGCGGGCAATCCTAAGCTTTAATAATATACAATTTAGAAAATGATGAAAGATAATAATTTGGTGCGTCACTTGTATGCCTGCGAGACAATGGGCAACGCTACGGCTATTTGTTCAGACAAAACTGGAACACTGACCACAAATTCAATGACTGTGGTGCAGAGTTATTTGAAAGGTGGGACCACCTTCCTTTACAACCGATGAGCTGGCAGTAAATATACATCCATTAGATGAAGCGACAGTTCGCTCCCTCTATTCTTTTGAACTTCCACGCAGAAGCGTATAATATGCAAATTTTCCGTATATTCTTCTTGCGAAATAATAACGCAATTGTTTAGGAAGCTTTTCTTCCTTTGTGGCGTTCTCTTGATGAAGATTCTCCGGTTTGTTGTTCACTTTGCAGATTCATTTTCTCTACAGCTTTTCTTGTTTACTTGCGATCACATTATGCAAATAAGTATTTAGTAAATTAGCAACACTTTTGCATGATTTGAAACCACTAACCTATGATTTATTGGGCTCAAATGATCTTTGCGTAGCGGGCTATCAATATTTCACTTCTTCAAGCGCTTTCAGAGCAGTTGTAGGAAAATAATTTAAGTTGGACGAAGCTAAGTCTTAAAATAAGGTGGACACGTCAACTTGAAACAATATATTTTTAAACTGTTACTGATGGACTTGGGATTTATTATGTTCGTCATTGGTTGTTGAAGGCGCGTTGAAAATAATTGTCTACCCGAGTAAGATCGTCATTTTAGGCCAACATTTCAGAAAGCTACCTCTTTGGGAAGAGCTGCCGCGTACGTTGCAAGAAATGCTGGTATACTGCATTAGCATTAATAGCAGCTATTCGACGCAAGTAATACCGTCAAAAACGGCTGGCGAAAAGTGGCAGCAGCTTGGCAATAAAACCGAATGTGCCCTTCTTGGATTTCTGCTCAACATGGGCCAAGGATACGAGGAGCTTCGCGAAGCGATTCCGGAAGAGCAGCTAATAAAAGTTTACACGTTCAACTCTGTTCGAAAGTCCATGTCCACTGTGATCGCGCTTCCGAAGGGTCGAAATGGCTATCGACTTCTTTCCAAAGGAGCCTCGGAAGTACTACTGCGTAAATGTCAATTCATTCTTGGAGAAGACGGTCATCCCCAAATTTTGTCGGAGAAAATGGTAAAACATATACTGAAGAATGTTGTAGAAAATATGGCTAGCAACGGATTGCGAACAATCTGCTTAGCTTACCGGTAGGTAGCGCAATCAAAGTGAACGCGTATTGGTTTGCGAAAAAGTGACATAGCTCGTAATGTAATGTTATTTAGCAAGTTTGAACTCGCGCAACGAGCGTACGAGAAACAAAGTTTGGATTTTGTCTCTTAGCCGCCCCACCGTCATACTGTAAGTTTGCCGGCCATCCTGTTCTGCCCTTAGCTAACCCTAAGCCTAAACATAAGGCTTATGTCTTGTTTAGACTTGGGTAAGGGCAAACTAGGGTGACCGGCGTGCTGTCCAGTAAGGACACAACAGGTTGACGGCATGTTTGCTAGAAAGGAACCTGCATTTCTTAGGCCATTGGGCGGCTAAGAGACATGATCCCAAGTTTTGTACTGATGATCGTATGTGATGACGGACGGTTAAGTTGCACTGTCACGTTTTAGCGACTTTGTGGAATCAGATGCGAAGTTTAATGAAGAATCGATTGTACAGCCAATTGACTGGGATGACGAAGACGCAATTTTGACCAATCTGACTTGCATTAGTATCGTTGGAATACAAGACCCGGTTCGTCCGGAAGTGCCCGCGGCTATTCGCAATTGTCAAATGGCCGGCATCACTGTTCGCATGGTCACTGGCGACAATTTGAACACGGCGCGTTCGATTGCGCAACAATGTGGCATAATCAATCCAGCCAGCGATTTTCTTGTTCTTGAGGGTCCAGTTTTCAATCAGAAGATTCGCGACGAAAATGGCAACGTCAAGCAAGAGTTGATTGACAAAATATGGCCTACCCTAAGGGTGCTTGCTCGCAGTTCTCCCGCGGATAAGTATACCCTTGTTAAGGGTATTATAGAAAGCAAGTTGTCAAAAACTAGAGAAGTGGTCGCGGTGACGGGAGATGGAACAAATGATGGACCCGCCTTGAGAAAAGCGGATGTTGGATTTGCCATGGTTAGTGCCGGCATGGTTTAATTATTAAGTACACGAATTTCTAATTGCCTACGGTCCAACTATGTCTTGTGAACGTTTAGCTGTTGCTTTACAGGGAATTGCCGGCACGGACGTTGCCAAAGAAGCGTCCGACATTATTCTCACAGATGACAATTTTATAAGCATCGTCAAGGCGGTCATGTGGGGTCGTAATGTCTATGATTCCATTGCCAAATTCCTGCAGTTTCAGCTGACGGTCAATTTAGTTGCCGTGCTGGTTGCTTTTGTTGGAGCCTGTTCAATTGAGGACAGCCCTTTGAAAGTAATTGCTGCCATTTTTCAAAATCAATTGTAAATGGACACGCGCTTCTTGGCTCGTTCAAATTTGCATATGTAGTTGTATCTTAACTTTGAATGGAGACGATGGGAGCTACGTTTTCTAAGCTATGCTACTCATACTAATCTTGACATCACTTCGTCGCCTTGACCTTTTTCTAACAACTAAAAAGGGCGTCGGCTAGGAGAATTCTGTTGTTTACATGTGTTTGCTTTTATGACAGGCAATTCAGATGCTTTGGGTGAACCTCATTATGGACAGCTTGGCTGCGCTGGCTCTGGCCACGGAGTCTCCTCAGGAAGATTTGCTCAAACGGAAACCATACGGTAGAAAGAAACCGATCATATCTAGACAAATGATGAAGAGTATTCTTGGTCACGGCATCTATCAGTTGGTCGTTGTTTTCGTACTTCTGTTTGCTGGCGACCGTCTATTCGACATTGATAGCGGCATTGGCAAAAGGACAGTGCCCACTCAGCACTTCACGCTCATTTTCAACGTGTTTGTCCTGATGACGCTTTTCAATATGTTCAATGCTAGAAAAATTCACGGAGAACATAATGTGTTCGAGCGGGTGTATAGAAATCCATTGTTTTGTATTATTTGGCTGTCATGTGTTACTCTTCAGGTGGTAGTGCTTTGTTGCCTTTTTCTTGACATTATAGACTTTCCTTTCATCTAGATTGTGATAGTTGAAGTGGGCGGATACGCATTCTCCACCGTGTCTTTGTCGCTGACACAATGGATGTGGTGTCTCTTCTTCTCAGTGGGTGAACTTCTTTGGGGACAGGTAAACCTCTTTACCGTACGCTTGTTGGGTGTAGTTAATATGCGCACGTTCAGCTAGTCATTTCGATTCCATCACACACTCTGCCTAGAAAGATGGAAGTAGGAGCCGGAGACGTAGTAGAAATACCATTAAAAGGTTTCCAGCCAATTGAACCAGATATTCTTTCTCTCCCATGTGAGGATCGGTCAGCCACCGGTTTATGGCAATGGGGGGTCAACAGGGTGCAGACAAAGGTAGCCAACAGTAGTCACTTTTGAAAACAGCAATGTTTGTCACGTGATGTACTTTCAGATACGCGTAATTGAAGCGTTCAGAGATGGTATATCGCCTGAGGGTTCTTTTAAAAAAAGTTCCATTTTTCGGCGCTCAATCCATAAGCTGCAATCATTTCGCGGCAAATCTCCTTCTCCGAACGGAGGACAAGATCATTGTTCATATGAGCTACCACAAACACCCTTCCATTGAAAGTTCAGCGCAGCTTAGAATTTTGCCGTTGGAGCCTGCTTCATTGTTTCGCCCTGCGCGGACGCATATTCGGCTGGGCGAATAAACTATTCAAACGTTTACTCATGGAGCTGTCAGGAATTCAGTGCATCGTTGGCCATTGACGGTAATCTTCTCCTGTTGGTAAGTCGCAGACCAATAGGCACTCAAACAGTGCCAAGTAGTTTCTTGTTTTCAGGAACATTGGCCTCGTTGGCACATGTTGAAGATTGAAAATGCTATCTTACGCGAATTCACGGAGGTGTCACTGACGAGCCTTTCATGATATGACACCTTAACGGCCATTCTGAAATGAAGTAAAGTTAATTGCAAATTCTTTTATGGTCGGACAAGATGAGGCAAGAACATTTCTGCGTCGATAGCCGGAAAAGTGTTTTGCCGCTTTCCTCTTATCGTTGCGACAAATTTTGAAAAATGCAAATGGTAACTTCAGTGAATCGCGTAAACGTCAGTGATACCTAGCGAATGCCCGCTTTCAGCAATTCTATTAGGAGTAAGCAATTGATCCCAACAGTTTGCTAGTAATTTTTTGGAAATTAAATAGTGTACACGCAGCAAGTTTTAGCAACCAGCGCCGTTCTGTCCTTGATTGCAAGCAATAGCAGAGGAAGGATGGATTCGCTTGGTCGGTTAGTCAAACAAACCAAAAGAGTTGTGTAAATTCAAATTAACGGCTCCATTTAAAAGAACATAACCTGCGTTTCTTGAATACTGTAAAAGCTTGCGTACGTTGCTTTTCGGTCGCGAAAATTGCACTTAGGAGAAAAATCGCGTACGCTTCACACCTTCTGACTTGCCAACCACAGTAACACAAGACAGCTTGCCTTCCGATAGACTAAAATGAAGGGAACGTTTTAAATAAAAAACTGAAAAACGGTTAAGATTATTCTCAGCAAGAACTTTTCCGTCCTCTTCGGGAAGCATGTGCATTTGGCGCAGACTTTGTTAATTAAACGAGAGCCTGGTTATCTCTGACAAATCAATGTTTTCCTGCATAAGCGGATTTCACTATAGTAAATCATCTACCAAAGTGCTTACCGGTATTTGTGTAAACCTTCATATTACTGCATGCGCAATTACAAAAAATAAAACAGTAGCGTCTAGTTTTGATGGCAACAAAAAAGTGCGAAGAACTGGTCGTTCTAAGAAATAAATGGTCATTATGTTCCTACACGAACTTGAGCATCATTAAAATACAAAAGAATTTTTTCTTACAGCGGTTTTATCCGAATATGAGTGTTTTTGAAAAGGTCCTTGTTTGCCTTTGTGAGAAGCAGTTTTTCAGAAGAGCTGATTTGCTGCATTTTTCGATCCCGTTGCCGTGGACTGATCTTTCAGTTTGGTAATGATTGTTAAACAGCAAGGATATTGTTTGTTTGAAACTAACTGACCAACGTTTTACTGCCGCAACAAATGCAAGTGCGCAGGAAATTTGGTTTGGCTTGTGCTGCATGCACATCAATTGGCTGTGTTCAAAAAGTGTAAAGTAAGTCTCTGCAAAAGGCGAGACGGACAGCCGCCTCGCCTTTTCTATTCGTTGAGAACGAATACTCGCTGCCGTGATTATGCGCATTTACTCGTCCGAACTGACTGACTGGCTTTTTTCATTCTCATTTCATTGCAGGCAGTTCGGCCTTGCCACCTAATTATTTCTCTTTTTTTCCCGACCTGACAGCGCGAACGAGCCTTGGGCGTTGGTTGCTTTGTATTGTCACGTTTTCAGTAGTTTGCCCGCAAACTGGGTTTTCAATTCTCTACATTCTTGCACCTTTCTTCAGCTTTGAGTATGCTTCGAATGAAGCACCACTGTTCGATCCATGTAGCGTAATTACTTTTGCGCTTGTCTTTTGTGCGCTAGCTTGGCAACAACGCACTTTTCAACGCTGGACGAATGTTTGAATGCAGCCTAGTGCGCATGGCAAGAAAGTATTGCAGGTACGTTCATACTGTAAGCAGTTTCCCAATTGTTGCTAAAGGCTATCGGCTGTTGGCAAAATTAGGTGCTTAGCCATTCGTGTGTGCGCTAGATTTAAACTTTTGCATGAGAGTCAAAGATGTGCGTCTCGTTTTTCCGCTCCAGGCAGACTCTTTAGCCGGTTTCATTTGTCACGTGCATTTGGTGAGGGCGTATCGGCACTGAAGATAAACGGAGCAGGTTCCGCGTTTTTTTCCTGTCGAGCATACCACGTGTTCTCTTGATGAACACTGGAGGCCTTCGTTTTCATGGGGCTCCCAATATGATACCTTTGGGTCACTCGCCCTTCCTACTGTGGAATTTCAGTTGCTTCCAGCCGGACAACGTCCGACTTAGTTACCTGGAAGAATGAGCCACTGTTTGCACAGTGCGATAAGCTAGTCGATACTTCTGCACGTTGCCGTTGCATTGTCCAAGTTTAGTCGTTGCGCGTGCTACGTTTGGCTTCTTTCCTATCGGTACGTCTTGCGATTGTCAGGCAGTAAGTGTGGGAAAATTCATCGTTCGCCTTCAGTGCATTTCTGAGAGACGCTACACGATAGCTTTTTCCATTGGTAAGACTCTCCAAGCTATGACTAATTCGATTTTTGCACGAGAGACCCGCAGAACGCCACTGCCGTCACTTTTGTACCGAACATCATCGCCAATGTTCCTGCGTTTTTTTATAATCAGTTCCGGATGTTAGTTGTTGTTTATTCAACCAATTTACGCATCATTCATGGCTGCATTTGCGTGTTAAGGCGCATGATTGATGGTGGCATTGTCTCGCTTTTTCATTGCCCTTTAACCAATTTTCCAATGTTCCATTCGTTGCAGTAAGGCTACTTGTTGTGTCCGCTTCTAACCTAAAAAAGGGCTGCACATTTGAACGGCTACTTTGCGTGTGTATTTTTACTTGAGCTTCCCTGGCTGCCGTTGAATGAATCTTCATTGCGAGCAAGTACAGGTCACATAGGACCAATTACCAGGTTTGTTCCAAAGTTGACTGAAATGCAGCTTGATCAGACAGTACCGTTTTTATAAAGTCTTTTCGCCAACTGTCACTTTTGCTTAGCATTGGTCATGTATTAGGAAGGCGTTTAATTGGTAGCGCGCCCTTGACTGGAGCACTGGATGTCCTGGGAAGGTCAGTAACTCAGCTAGTTCGTTCCCACGATAGTTGAAGAAGCAGTGCACATCGTTGCTGCATATTAACATCGATTTGTCACTTTCTCGAAGAGGCGGTATTAATCGTTCCCACTCGGCGTAAAGTAGGAAAATGCAGTTGCCACTTTTTCCTACTCAAAGGGCAGTTGGCCGTTGGCGAGAATGGACATGTTCCATGTTTCCCACGTTGATGTGAAGCGTCTCGATTCGGATCTAAGGAGAGATAGCGCTGTCGCGCGGTTGGCATCGACCGACCTTCCGTATTCCGTTGGACCGCTGTCGCCGCCGCCGCCGCCGTGTAACCTTTTTTTTCCCGCGGTGACCTATTGGTCTGTTTGTTCGTCCAACTAACTAGTCGTCGACCCACGCTAGCACTTTCTCACGGAAGTGGCGCTTCATTCGTGACCTCCATCTCTGCTGATCGTAGTTACAGTTTTTGGTCGTAATCCACAGGTTTCCAGTTGGGCTGGCCGAGCAAGTACGTCGCTGTCCCTTACGGGGACGTTGCAATGAAAGATCAGCAGTTGAAGGCAGTCAATGAAGACATGGATAAGGTGGGTGATCTCTTGTAGCATGACGGACAGTATTATATTTGCATATTGCCCTGTTTCAGGAATTATCGTCTCCACTGAGACAGGCGAAACGTTGGTGCCAAAGCGGCAGCGAATCTAATCGAAACTGGCTGCTTCCCACGGTTCAGTCGTCCACATTGGCCGCTAACCTTCAGGTTCAGTCGGCACCTTACGATCTCAGTCAGTCTTTGTTCCAAATGGCAATGCCGTCCCTTGTCGATCTCGTGCAATGCAATGCGTCCTTATGGCCTCCGTTAGCTTTTGGCGACGTGTGGTTGAAAAGTGCCTCTGAAGTAGGGAAGAGAGAATTTTCAAATTCAGTTGTCGCCTAGCGGGTTTTTTTCCTGTTTAGAATAGCGCCCGGTATATTGCCAGCTCGGGAAGCGTCGGCGGTTTATCGATGCCTGCTGCTTATTGTTCGTTATCGCCGTTGGAGAAGAACCCCAAGGAGCAATTGGGCAATTTGGGCTCCGTGGCCAATGACATAATTGGAGAAGGGCCCCCGTTGGAGCCGAATGGTCAAGCTGTCAGCTCGATTGGAACAACTACGATCGTTGGCAGAGGAAATAAACGTAAACTAGAAGACGTTCAAGACGACGATGGTTTGTTGGTTTAGCTATTAGTCAGTTATTGCTGCATTGACCGTCCAGGGGTTGGCAGTGTTCAGAACGTGTAACGATCGGTCCTTCTTTCCATTTCCTCTATCGCTTGTTTGCTCTCTACTAATCGATCTCTTGGAGAATAGCGATCTTTTTCCCCTGTAGCAGTATAATATGTCCGTGGGAAAGTGACCCAGCGAACCAGCTGCTATTGCCACTCGGCGGTCGCATCTATCGACCAGCCGTTGTTCGCTCAGTTTCCCCCGTTCTCGCAGTTTTCTCGAAGTCTTGTGCTCTGTGAGAATGTTCGGTATCCCGTGGGAGCGCAACGACTTGTTTCGACAGCAATTCCAGTCACTTCCCTCGTTGCCAAGGGACACTATGGGTTTCAATGGACACCGAAGTGACCCCAAGGGCATTCTGAAGTCAAAGTTGCATTGTGAAGAAACTTTGTCCAGCCTACACACACAGATCAGAGTTGACTGCACTTGTGTTGCAGATGATCGTGAATCGCAAGACGATCAGTCGGATCGCGCTATAATGGACGAGTCAGTTGGTCAAGAAGAAGGAAGCAGTGGTTCTCATGCGTCTCTGCCATTGGACATGTGCCAGTTAGCGTAAGCAATATTCCCCTCGTCGCTGACGTGCAGAACTCGTTAAGCTCTAATTGTTTCCTTTTCTTTAGACCTTCCGTTGTGAAACTTACGCGAGAAAGTATGCAAAGATACTTGAACGGCGGACTGGGTTGCGTTATAACTATTTTTCACGCGAAAGTTGCTCAGAAGTCTTACGGAAGCGAAAAGAGGTGAGAGCACGGAAGGTTTTCTCATTGATCACAAAAGCAGTATAGAGGGCGCTGTTCACGCTATTGGGTCCCGTACGCGCATTGTCCAATCGTTTAAGCCCAAACGAATTGCCAAAGCAATGGTTTTCATTTTAAAAATCTCGCATTGGCGTCGTTATCTCAATGTGTGTCGTTTCTTTTCTAAAGCAAAAACCGTCAGACGATTGCCAGCGTTGCGATTGGTCACCTCTCGTTTGTTAAGTAGGAACACGCGGCGTATCTTCTTTTTGGAAGGAGACTTCGTGAGGTCGAGTGAAAATGTCACCTTTGGCAATAATTGCAATTTCTGTTTTTTGCCTTTCCAAGATAACGTATGACTGTTTTGACTTCCCCTGAGAGACGGATGACATGTCGATTACAGTACTCCTGTAATTGCAGCTAACTTATTGTACTCTGCCTACTTTCATTATATGGGGCATTTAAAAGGCGAAAGTTTGAAAGTGTAACGTCTCATAACGGGTTGAGGGTTGTACGAATGAAGAGGCGGTTTAATGCCCCGTTCGAATTCGGCGGGACATTAAGTCGCCTCTTCGTTCATAAAAGAGAAAGTTATTGGGGTGACGACTTTTCTTCGTCGTTAAAAGTGCACTCAAGAAAAGGGGAGATAGTCTGTTGATCTTACCATATGTTTATTTTGCCGCAGTTCAGTGACTCCAACTTTGCTGTTTATAGTCAATCATCAGGTTTGAGACCGCGTAGTTAAAATTATTTCCTTTAGTTAAAGGTTGCCAGTATAGATATACCGCCCAAGTTCGTTAGCCTACGAGCACTATACTTAACCCTTCTCGCGCTGATGAGCTCTACGACGCTGAAGCGTTCAGTTGACACTCTTTTTTGTTCTTTCATGTTGTTATGTGTAGGATTTAAGTGATAGCTTAATCTTACAGAAACAAAATGTGTGCATTGAGCTAAGCTTGCGTACAATTTGAAGTCATTGCGTAACATTTTGTTTATTTGTAATTTAAATTGTGCGAGGACATTGTTTGTAGGTTTTTTTGCCCTCCACCTTCCGTCTACCTGTCCGGCGAAGGATGGAAGCATAAGCAGCAGCAGGTTACCAGTATGTGCCAGAGCCAAGCGCATTTGTCCTTAATGGATTCGTCAGGAGGCTCGGGCGCACCAAGTCTAATGTCGCCTGGTAGTTTGCGAAAATATTCCCGGAAGGAACCGGAAACTCAGGAAGTTGATAAATCGTCGCATACTTCCGAGTTGGTCGTAACTATCGGCATTGGAAATATGGAACAAGAAGATCAAGTGCTCGAGTTTCCTTCCGGAAAGGTAGTAACGTTCTTTTCGCGGTAATTCTCTGAATCCTCTCGTTCTTGTTTTTTGCTTCAGAACTTTTGTTCGGCCAAGAATCTATTCATAAGCGATACAGACAAGCGTAAATACTTTGAGTTGTTGGTCAATTTGACATACACTTGCGGCTACGACGTTGGGCTATTTTCATCGCAAAGAATCAAAGTTATCAGCAAGCCAAGCAAGAAGAAGCAATCAATGAAGAATACCGACTGCAAATACCTGTGCATTGCCAGCGGTACAAAAGTGGCTCTGTTCAATCGACTGCGCTCTCAGACAGTCAGCACTCGTTATTTGCATGTTCGAGGGGGTTGTTTTTACGCCAGTAGCACCCAGTGGGGCGCTTTTGCCATTCATCTACTTGAGGACGACGCTACGGAAGCGGAAGAGTTCTCCGTACGTGATGGTTTCATTCATTACGGGTCCACTGTCAAACTGGTCGATTCGGTTAGCGGAATCGCCTTGCCGAGACTTGTGATACGCAGAATCGAGAAGCAAATGGCCTTACTGGACAGCGAAGAGCCCGTCAGTCAGTTGCACAAGTGCGCTTTTTACATGAAAGATACGAACTGTATGTATCTGTGCCTGTCCCAAGATCGCATTATTCAATATCAGGTTAATCTGTTTAGCATAATATTTGTTACGTCATCGCTCTAAAAAGGTCGCGTACACTTTTAGGCGCAGCCATCGAGAGAGAGCAATAAGCACATCATAACGGATAGTGCTGCATGGACCATTATCTCGACGGAAAAAGCTGAGTACCGTTTTTACGAAGCAATGGGTCCAGCTAGTGCGCCCGTAACGCCGGTACCTATAGTTCGCAGTTTGCACTTTAATGGTGGTGGTGATTCGGCTTACGTAGAGTTGTGTGGCAGCAACTTTATGCCCGGTTTGAAAGTTTGGTTTGGCGACGTAGAGGCGAACACCGTATTTCGAGGTGAACAGATGCTGTACTGTTCCGTACCTCCGATTTCCAGGTTTCGACCAGAATGGTTAAACTCGGATAACAATCATTCCGTGCCGATCAGCTTGGTACGATTCGACGGGGTCATCTATTATACCGGCATGAGGTTTACTTACACACCCGAGAAGCCGCTTATTAGCACTATACGACGCGATTCAGCTTTTGCCCGTCGTCAGTCGTCCGAGTCGTGCCAATAGTTGGATGGAAAAAAGGCTATGTGACGACGCGATGCACCATTAAGCCCTTTGTCTGTCCAACCTTTCATTTGAAACTTCATTCCTACTTTCAACTTTGCCAACACTGTCATCATTAACAGCGAGAATTGTTTCTAAATAAGGCGATTCATTTCTTCAGCGAATATTATTAGGCAAAACTTGAGTTATTCCAGTCCGCTATTTCAGGCAGTTCTTTTGTGCAGAATTTTATTGTTTTAAATGCACTCGTTGCATGCGAATGGTTATATGCGCGCTACGTTTACCCTTCGTTTCACTCTTTGCCGCTTGCGATTATTTAGCACACACTGTTTCTGTTATACGAAAAAATAAAGCTTTATGTCAAATTTGTTCCATTGACTACTTTCTAAGAATGGATAACCTTCTACGGCAATGAAAATAAGAGATTGAGCCTTGTAAGGTACCGTTGCTATCTCATGCTTTCCATTTATGGCATTTTTTCCAGTTCGCATTAGTTGTGCTGCAGTTGAGTGCGCTTGATTTTAACGCTTTCTTTGTTTGCAGTTCAAAATGTTTCTTTAAGTTAAAAGGCAGCTTCCATAATTCATTCATGCGCTGTCTACAGACCTTCGGTACCTTACACTGCGCACCTAAATTTTCCTTATATTTTTTGCAAGTTGAAACCCCATTCTCATCCATTGAAAAGTTACGTATGCATAGACTCTGTGCACCGCACATCAGTTGCTCTGGAGTAAATCTATCATCTAACAACGCCTGCAAAAAGATCATTTGTTATCTTTTTCTTGCTTTTTCTTATGGCCAAAAAGCGGCAGGAATATGGAAGCATAGGCAAACAAATTGGGAAGCGCGTTCTATTTCATTTTTACGGAAGTTTAAAATTGAATTCATACCATTGTTACCTGCGCACTCATAAAGAGACTGTAATGAGTGAATGAATCCATTGTTTTGTTGCATCACAGCGAATTGACGCGCGCCGGCAAGAAGCTGCATCGGGTAAGTGTTCTTTAGTTTTCATTTAACGCGTTAAGGCGGCAATTAAATCGATAGGGCTGTTGGTCGCTACTAGCTTGCAATAAACCTGAACAAAGAACCGCCCAGCTTTGTTTGAAGAATTTTTTGAGGTGCACTTGCTTAGTCAACCTTCTAACAACGTAAACAAGCTGACAGGAGCCAAAGGGCTGCAAAGCGTAACTCTAAGCTTTCCTTACGTTAAAAAAGCGGCCATTGTAGTTGCGTTGTTTTGAAAACGTTCGTTTGAAAAAAGATTAGTAGGGAGCGCGTGCATTGCAGCCCTTTGTCCATCAATTCTCTAAACGATCGTACCGACAGGCGCTATCTTGACTTTATTTTGACTTTTGAAATTGCGTAGATTGAATTAGCCTACTGTGCATAATATTGTTGCCTTCTAACCTGCTTATAACGTCTGCTTAAACGCGAGCTCGTCATTATTCTGATTTGCGCGCATTCTCGAGTCCATTAGCTGTTTGGTTTTAAAAAAGATAACTTTGAAGTTTGAGAAGTAGGTGCAACCAGT
This sequence comes from Trichuris suis, assembly GCA_000797535.1. Classification (NCBI taxonomy): domain Eukaryota; kingdom Metazoa; phylum Nematoda; class Enoplea; order Trichinellida; family Trichuridae; genus Trichuris; species Trichuris suis. The sequence goes on from KN538445.1 coordinate 146,866, forward strand.
GCATTTATTGCGTGGTACTTATTGTCATTCTTTGTTTGTTGCTATCGGCCCACTTTCTTGCACTGACGTTACGTTCCTTTGCCAACTTCGTACCTTATAGTAGAGACAATGCTACAATTGAACAAATAGCAACACAGATCGTTTAATTGAGCTTATTTTTGGTAGTAATCTGAGATCTTTCCTGTTTGCTGCCCACGAGTCATACTGTAACTTTTCCTAAGCCTTCGCCTAAGCCTCAGGAACTGTTGTCACAGTAGCTCCGTAATCTGCTTCGTTCAATGAGCATGCCGAACAATAAGCATCCGCTTCAAACGCTGTCATTTGAGTTTTCAATTGGATTGTTTTTGCGATAGCGTTCAAATTTTAGCGCGCATGTCTGAACTGTAGTTAATAACCCGCGTCCTTCTAAGAGTACCTTTCTACTCTTTTTTCATACTGTATTCTGTTTGGCGTTGGCACTTGCGTACGGTACTGTATGATGGAGCGTCCATTAGGTTGTAGGAGAAAGTTGTTTTTCAAATTCTTTGCTTATTGATCTTCGCACGATTAATGCGATGTTCAGTTTTGGCGGTCTCTTTTTGTTCATTTTAAATTGGAGCTTTCGCGATTACGCGTAGCTTAGTGACCGTCCAGTAATCTTTTCATTTCAGCATTGAAAACGCGAATAGCAGTTATTAAGCGGCTTGTTAAATTCCATTGAAAAATCGTTCCATTCATTAACTCAATCCATTTTGTTGATTGACGTCAACTTTGTCCTACGGCAAACTAATTCTTTAGCCGACGACGCATTTGCGGGAAATGGGCTGTTCGTAATTGCTTCTTCCAATAGTGACGTCTTCCCTTTATTTGTTGTTGTTTTGGATCGTTTTAATGGGGCGGTTTCGTTTCCATGAAATTTCAAGTAACAGCCATTTTTCTTTGAAGTATGCTGCGCGTACAGTTTTCAATAATTGATTTTCACGTTTCGTAGTAGGCGGTAAGCATTAAGTTGAAGATATGTTATGTAACTTTGAATAGGAAGCAGACGTAGAGTATCGACTTAATTGCCTTCGTCTCTCGTGAAAGTTTCATTTGGGCTTTGCAGTTGTTCGTCTGCTATTGTCAGGTTATCCATTTTGGGCTGAGGCAGAGTTAGCATTTGGGAAAAGCAGGCTAAATAAGCAATTTGACACTTTTTTTACCAACATTTGATTCATGTCAAGAGTATACGGATGCCAATGCCTTAAGCTGGTATCGTTATTGAAAGTATAGTCAGGCGAAGTAGAGTCTTTGCAAATTATCCTGCTTGTTGCCATGTTACCTTAGTTGATGAATTAATTTACACAATTGTTAGATCAATATAACTAATCTCCATATCATTCTCACTGACAATATTACGGCGCTGGTAGTACCCTTTGGCCCCACGAATTTTAGAAAGTGATCTACGCCAGATTCTTTGTTGCATCAGCTACGTCGAGTGGGGTGGGCCTCTTTAGTGTAATTGCCTATTTTGCATATTTGACAATTAGAAGGCGTCAGATGAAAACGCTTTAAAAAGTTCAATTGACATCGTTTGCCTCTGTTGGGGATTCGTGAGCTTTTACATCACCATGAAATGCTTTTCAAATTGACGAAATTGTTGGTTGCACTGCTGACCGATAGTCCGTTTTTGGCGGTTCAATTCGTTGTGCTTATTCTCAAAAGGAAACTGTCCCAACGAAATGATATGTTGCGTCGTTCGGGCTTTATGACGTTGAACACGCAACGCGTAAACTGTCATCATTGCATTGCTAATGTAAACGAAATCGGAAGACGCAAATGAATTGTTAATTTGAAAATTGCCTTCGAAGTTGTGATGTCCAATCGGTTGCGTAAGTATGAGAACATCCCATCATGCAGGTGCATTTTTCTCGTTGTTTCAAACCAACTTCTGCTGCTGTACGTCTCGGGAGTAACGTCGCGTGTTTGTCACTAAAAATTGCCTTACTTTGAATTGTTCTACGAACGAACGTATATGCTATATGTTTCCTATTTTTGACATATTACGAAGAATGGTTCTCTAAGTTTCAAGCTCCTTTTGTGCCTAATGAATAGCGCTAAAGCAGAAAACGAGTATTATCATCGTACTCTTTCTTGCCAAATTAATTTTATTCTTCCCATTGAGAGCCATCTTATTGAAACTAAACGTTTCTATTTACATAAATTAAAATGAACAGTTGGCGAGTTGTAACGAATCTTTCAATTTGAAAAAGCTGCCGAAGTGCTCTTTTTCAACAATGTCAGTGTGTCCGTACCGGTGTTGAACGTTTCCAGAGATGTGCAATGGTCACTTGAAGTTTGTTTAGCGGTTTGCTCAGTTCCACTTGTTTGCACACTTGTCTTAATTGTAGCCGATGCAAGCGGGCATCCAATTCGCGTATTTTTTCTTCGTCTCCATCAGCTATGATGTTGCAAAGGATGTTCAAGTATTCTCGTATTGAATTGGCGTCCGTTACGTGTTGTTGCCTTGTTGTGGACCGTCGGTTTGCTGAAAGCAAAAGATAGTTTTCTCCAGGCAGACACTTTAAACATGGCGGAAACGTTTAGCCACCTTTAAAAGTAAAGGCAGTGCTCACGGGTGGGCTATTTAGTTTTTTCACGCGAACATACATTGATAGATTAGATTAGGAACGAGACGGTATTCCGTTCGTGCCTGGCGCAAAGTTGACATGCTGTCATTTTTGTTTCTATTTTCTTACTTACTGAATACAATGTAGCTGCTTGCTGCCAGTTTATGAAGAATGAGGATGTAGAATATTACTGCCACTGATGCCATTGTAGTAAAAGTAGGTGAGGCGGTACTGATGGTCTTTTCTTGCCTAAGCACTGAGGTCCAAGACGTCCTAAGAGACTCTGATGCCCTACCAGTATGCCGCAGTGTAAGATTTGACTGACTTTTCCGAAAGACAGCATTTCTTTTATAGCATGCTTACCAATTAGCTTCCGCCCCCTATCGTCTTGGTGCCCCCACCTTGCTTGGCCAATTTGCGTAGGTTCTCATCGCTTGTTTACCGCTTTGCTTTTAAAGCCTACATGAGACGCATTTGGTGCCTTTGGTCAGAATTTAGCTTTTTCAACTGCAGCAAAGCTACATAATGCCATCTTGGGTATTATGGCCGATTGGCCTTTTGGTTTTCAATAGCTCGCTGACCATTTTTCAATCAGAAGGGGATGGAGTCACTGGTGGGCGTTTTTATTGGTTGTACACCAGTTATCTTTGCCACGCAAATACCCAGTTAGGTGCACCGGTAATACAATTTTTCGCCAGAGTAACCCTGAATGTTTTCCCATTGTCGGTTGACCTGCAAGAATAAACGGCTTCTTTTTGACCGGTTCTTAAGTTTTCCATTGAGATGTATTTTTTAAATTCAACTTTGCCTCTAAACGGCACGACGTCTCGACGGGTTCACCTCGTTTTGTGAAATTGTCCGTTCGTAATGTTCACAAATTAGGAACTGAAAGGTGGCGTATCGCCTTGCGACAACGAGTTAACTCATTCTATTTGCGGCAAGTGATATTTTGAAAGTAGAACTTATTGAAATTGTCGTACGCCGAACGCCAACGTGGACCACCCATTTGTTTTTCTTCGAATGCTCGATGACCATTGACGTTTTCGGTAGCGGCGGTGCTCGCTTAGAGTAGCGGAATAACGATGGCACAGCGACGTTGGATCTCCGCTTTTTTTGCCGGAACGGGAACTACGTCACAGGTTAAATCAAACAGGAATTCAATCAATGCATTCAGTGACCTTTTCCGCCGTTTGGCGCTATTAGCGCAAAGGATATCCACCCTCCTATCCGGAGCGCATATTTCTGACGTAACTCTTTTTGCGAGATTTTCTCAGGTATTATTACATTAGTAATTGCAACTGCTTGACGTGTTGCGCGAAGTGTCAGTTTTTTAAATTTACGACTATTGAGATTTAAGATGCGTTGATGCTAGCAGTTTTTGCGCGCGGCCACTAAGAAGTGCGTTAATTGTTTAGCACACACAATTGATTTAGACTGCATTAAGCGCCGTTATGTTGCTTACTTTTACGCCTCCACAATTTAGACAAATTCCAACGGAGCGTGACTGATCTCTGTTGGGAGAAATATTTAAAAGACTTGTAGCCTTTGTTAGTCAGCTACTTTTTTCGTGGAAGACAAAAATAGCTCCCCCAGACTGACTGACCTGCCTTGGGCAATAAAAGTTGCTCCTTGAAAGTTTGGTGGGCTGTTTTATTTTTAGTGCTAATCAATCGTGGTGCTATTAATAATTGTCTTAGTCGCAAAGGTCATTGAAACGCAGAATTTTAATACTATGGCTTAGTGACAGCTGCTGTGTCGTAAGGGAAATTCTGGCGCTCTGAGGAACACTTTCTCTTTGCCAGATGTCTTTCAGTGCCTGATCGTACCTGACGGCATTTTTCAATGCCGTTGAGTATAAAGGTCACGAATAGGAACTCATGCGTTAATGCTGTGTCCTAGTTTTTTCTCCTCTGTTTTTAAGTAAACGTGGAAGTCTGTTAGGCAGATTTTTCAGTTTGAGAACTACGCAAGCGTGCTTCTAGCTTTGTCATCTTGACCAACAATCTTGAGGGAGACCAATTCGTTCCGTACATGTCCATAATTAGGCCATTTGTGGAAACTTGTTTTTTCTACGTTTGATGACTGTGCCATGTGTGGGACAAGTACCTGCGCGCACGTTGTCAGTGACGGTGAAGCCGAAAAAATATGCACAATTTTAAATGCTTGCAAACAAGGAACGAGGCGGAACGTTCTTATGCCAACTTTATTTCGTGCAGAAAGTTAATATAAGATTTGTGCGGTAACGAACCCATTCATTTGTTACAATGCAACTTTTGTTTGCTGAACTTTCAGCGCTCATCTTGCCCTACTGTAGGCGAAAAATGAATCCATAAAGTTGTCAGGTACGAGACACGCCGCAGTTTAAAGTAGGAGAGCGGCTGTTCAAACAAAAAATTCATTCGTTTGAAAGCCGTTACCATAATACCATCTGCAAGGAAGCGACAACTGAAAGTAATTAGGTACTATATATATATATATATATGTACAGGTAGCTGCAAGTGTACATATATCCCATTTTATCTTGTTACACTATTTCAAGTTATTTTCAATTTTCGTTTCCTAATAGACAATATACTAACTACCTTCAAACGGATGGGGTTTTCTGTGTATACTCAGGACCCGCAACGCTTTACTAAACCGTATTCTAATATGTGTTACGTTGGAGTCTGCTAAGCAAGCAGAAAATTTTCCGTAGTCACAACATTCCGTTGCAGCTTGCAGCCTCAGCGTCAAATGACGAAAGCCACTTCCACCGGCATTAATGGAGGACGCCGTGAATGGTGGAAGGAAACGATTATTTATCAGATATATCCTCGATCGTTCAAGGATACGTCTGGAAATGGTATTGGCGATCTGAACGGTAACTTTTTACTAATACGGTTTTGTATCTTTGCTTTTAATCAAAGCTACTGACAGTTTATTTCTCCACCTTCTTTGTCGACAAGGCGGCACTGTTTTGACGCTTTGCAGGCATTCGTGAAAAACTTAGTTACTTCGAATGGCTTGGAGTGAAGGCCCTATGGATAAGTCCAGTTTATTGCAGTCCTATGGTTGACTTTGGCTATGACATCAGCGACTATCGTTCCGTCGATCCCCTATTTGGAACGAATGAAGATTTGAAGCATCTGATCGACGAGATGCATGCGAGAGGTTGGCTGCCTGTTCAACTTAATCTTTGCGTAAGTAGCTCGCATTTTAGATATGTTTTTGATAATGGACGTCGTACCAAATCACACCTCTGATAAGCATCCGTGGTTTGTGGCAAGTTGCCAAAGGGAAGAGAAGTTTGCCGATTTCTACATCTGGAAAGACGGCATCAAGCAGGAATCAGGCACGATGCAACCACCTAATAACTGGGTTCGAGAATTTACAATATATATTAGCAAAATTTTAGCGTCTGTCATTCAGCCGACTTTGATCGCGCGTTTCAGGAAAGTATAATCGGAGGCTCGGCATGGGAATGGTGTGAAAAGCGTGGGCAATTCTATTTGCATACTTTCCTGAAAGAGCAGCCGGATCTGAACTATCGTAATGATGACGTTAAAAGGGAAATGGAAGAAATATTTCTGCACTGGCTCAGACTTGGGGTCGACGGTTTTCGCATTGATGCGGTGATATACATAATGAAGAACGAAGACTTTGCAGATAATCCTGTAGTGCTTGATGGAGAAATTCCTACGGACGAAACTCACTGGCAACCTGGCATGTTAACAATACCAAAAAATAATGTTGACCAGGCGGAAACGTATGAGCTAGTAAAAAGCTGGACGAGCTTGTTTCGCTCATTTGGTGAAGAACATAAGAAGAGTATTTTCAGTATGACTGAAGGTTACACTGATCTTGAGCATGTAATTGACTACTACAATTCCGACGTTACTTTTCCTCTAAATTTTTCCCTTGTTGGTTGGAAAGCGCAGACAAAGACTTCCGAATTGAAAACATTGATTGCAAATTGGCAGCTTAAGAAGCCCGAAGGTAAATGGTCAAATTGGGTTGTGGGTAATCATGATCAAATGAGAATTGCCAGCCGACTGGGCGCTTCATGTTTTACCAAGGTTGCTAATGCCCTTCTGCTTCTTTTGCCTGGCACAGCAATCTGCTATTATGGCGATGAATTGGGTATGAGTGATGTTCACGTACCGGTTGAAGCTATTAAAGATCCATACGCTGTTCGTCACCTTGCTGGAAATCCCGACTCTCCGCTAACTGGTCGTGACCCCTGTCGCGCTCCGTTGGCTTGGAATTCAACGGATGATTGTGCAGGATTCACTTCTTGCCGTGAAGGCGCCTGGCTGCCTATGATTCGATATTCACATATACTTTCTGTGGAAGCGCAACGCTCTACTCCAAGTTCCTATCTAAACCATTTCAAAGCACTTTTGCAGCTAAGAGCGTTGCCAACATTTGCGTATTCATCTGACAATGTGCAAATGATTGCATGCCCTCAAGAAACGGTGCTTGCCTTTTCGCGAAAGTTGAATGGATTCGCCACTTTTCTTGTTGTTCTAAATTTGGCATCAAGCCAAGCGCCACTTGTAAAGGTTGATCTGTCTTCGGTTGACGAAGAAGCCCAGTATGCAGAAATTGTGCACGACTCACTTAGATGCTACTTGTTCAACAGCGTTGTAGCGCTGAATTCAATTACGTTGGGTAGCCCGCAAGTCCTCGTTTTGAAGATCGTTCCATCTAGAATGAGAAAGCGTCGTCATGGAGCGCCGTCTGGCGAAGAAGAATTTTATCAGCAGCCTGATACTAAGACTCGTCACTTTGAAAGCAAAAAATGACCTTCTTGTTTCACATATCGAAGCGGATCAGTGTTTCAAGAAAAAGCTGTTGATGCGGCTAGACTTAGCATAGAGCTAGAATGCCGTCATTGTAGTAAAAGTTTTGACGAGCAGAGTCAACAAGTTGCCAACCTTGCCGTGGTTAGATCAAAGACGTAATCCTCCCAGACGTATCAACGCGCGTTTATGAGTTGCACGACAAACGCAGGATTCTCCTGCAAGAGAAGTGAGCGAACTGATGTACACCCGGCGCCTCTTTTAGCATGTGGTTGCTACCGTCTTACTTCTTATGATCAAAACCTTTCACCACCTCTGTTGCAGATATTCTAAAGTTATGGTCTAAGTGCAAATGTGGACCTTGACAGTCGAATGGATGAAAGTTGTTGCTGCTAGCATGACTACACACAGTCGCCTTTCTTTAACCGCGTCATATCTCTACACAAATTTCGAACATGCTTATCCTCGAATGGCGTGTGTTCGAAGTCATTTTCAAAAGCAGTACTATCAATGAGGTGTTGCTGAGAGGTGTTTATAATGGAAATTTGATTGAAGAGAAGTTGTGCTCATTTTGCTGCCAGAAAATTTTGAGTTTTCTAATGGTTCTTCTACGGTTAGATTCACCTTCTCAGTTATTATGACGAAAACGTATACTGTTTAATTTTGGAAAAAAACGATCTACAAAGTTTCCGAGATTGTTGGCGTACCATCGTTGGTGTTCTGAAAAGAAGCCGCGGTGGTTAGTGAAGAATTTTGGTCATTATGCGGTCGTTGTTCACATGAGACCATCGCAGGGTTTCCGCTCATTTTTACTCTCGTTGTTCTCTGTGGTCAAACGAAAGGAATGCCATGTCATCCAATGGATGAGCAGTTTTTAGGGAAAACTAAAAAACAGCTTAAACCCATTGCTCTTAGAGCTGACTTGCTCTTTTGTCAGCTATTGGAAATTGTTGTATGGCGTGTGCAAACCATTTGTGAATAATTGTTCTGAAGCATGAATGATCCAGAGAAAACTGTGTAGTTGTAAGGTTCACACGGCCTAATTTCAGTTGTTCAATGGGTTTTCTGCTTTTAGCTGCCCAACCATCAGCCTGAATCAATTTTCTGAGGCGGATCGATTGGGCGGTGAACTGATTCACGCAAGAAAAAAGTGTATTTGTAAAAAACCAGCTCCAACGTGTCTACGAGGCTGAATCACTCCTGGTAGGTCCCTACTCATTTCTTGCACTGATTTCGAGTAAATAATATTCGGTTTTACCTTTTGCTTTTCGAATCGTCTTATCCTCAGCCTTACCTTTTTCTGTAACGCTACAAGCTTTCGCAGAATGCTATTTATTAGTATATTAGGTTTTTGCATTCAAGGTCGAACTTGAGTTTTTTAATGGCTACGTTTGAACGTCTACATTTCGGCACAGTCTTTACTATATTAATCGCGGTCAACGTGGTTTTATTTACTCAAGTAGTTTTGTGTGAACGTATTTCCTGATCTTTTTGCCAAAGATTCAATACCTTTTTGAATTATCTTCTGGGCGAGACAGCAGAAATGCTTCGAAGACATTTTTTAACTGTGTTATTATTGGCTCCTTTTTCTGGCACTGAAAGGTCAGTAGGTCCTGAAAAGATAGTGCCCGCGAATACGGAAGATGAAATTCAACTCGTTCGTTTCGCGCCGGGTTACAAATGAGAAGAGGTGCGTGCCTGACCGCTGTCCTGCAGAATGATCAGCCTTTTCGTCCTGAATGTGGTTAGCTACATCCTTCTGCATTTCTTGTACGCTTCTTCCATTTCACAAGTGTAGACATCTGCCGTGATAGATTTCCCCAGTTTGAAGAAGTTGTAGCCGTGGTGACAACATTACTTTCTTCCAGTGGAGCTCTGTTCTCAGTAACTTGTTCGACGGCTCTTCTCTGTCCATCCACGTAGCGGTACGCTACCTGTGGTCAAGAGGCACAATTTTTTGTCCCGTCTAAAAGTTCGGTCTACAAAAGGGTCATATTGCTGATGAACGTCTATTTAGCCTCTCTAATCTCTGCTTGTTTGTCAATTAATGGTGGCTTATTGTCAGAGCTTTCCCTGTTTGAGCGATGACACTGCTGACTGTGCAATGATGTAGATCCATGCGCATTTCCTCACGCACACACACGCATACACGCACACAC